>PNEQ01118026.1:0-36415 GCA_003012365.1 Medauroidea extradentata
TTGTAATCCGTGATACAAAACAAAATATTCCTAGCATAGATATAAAAGCTGTAGAAGTCATTAAAGTCTCAAAACCACAATACCTTATACATTCAATACATAGACAATTAAAACTTACATTCTTCCTGGCACGTGGTAACTATGGTCATAGAATAGTAAATACCTAGGTTAATTGACAAATAAATTGAAATTTATACGCGTCTGTAACATTGGACAAAATGCTATGTTACAACGGTAAGCTCTGGGCAACCTATTGATGTGCACAACACAACAGCATCTGTCGAACTCTAGGAGTTGCATTCTAACCGTGCATGGAGATTCCACATTCTCCGTCAGTTTGGCTGTTTACCAGGAGTGGATTTTCGCCAGAGGAACATACAGTAATGCGATGTCGAAGAGAGAATTCGCACTGGTAGTAATCTAGCGCGATGGCAATGAACCCATTATTTCCTAGTAACGAAGTACTCGGTTCTGGGCAGTGACACGACAAAAACACCCATAAAAGAAGTAATGAAGGAAACGCGCAAAAACCATAATGAAACCTTCCGAAATGTGGTGCCACATAAAAAATTCCGTGCTGATAAAAAGCTGTAAGAAAAGAGGAAGATGAAAGTAGTAGGAAGGCGTGGATCTAAGGAAGACTGGAACAAAGGGGAAAGAGAATAATGGTCGTGTTCTGAGGCGTAATGGGTTGATGAAATCTATAATATAGAGCGGCAAGTTGCACCGCAGGAGGTATAACGGGCCCGATAAAACAGATAGAAGAGCAAATGGTTGAAGAGTGTTGCGAGAAGTGCATCGGAGTGAAAGGTAAATGCAAGTTGATAATGCAGCAGAGCCATTAGCTGTATGCAGTATAAGAAGCGAGAACGTCTAGAGAGACATAAGTATATAGGGGCTCCCATAGATAGGCTGTGTTTGTGTGTGTGAGGCAGGAGCGATAAGGTTGCCGTTGGCCAACGTATGCAGTGCATTATCGCCTCTCCGTGCAAGTCACTCAGATGCTATTATTCTGTTTTCCTATGGGACTTTAAGCAGTGACCGCACTCTAAAAAAAGTTTGTAAATTTGCCACACGTGCGTATAGGAGCGCTAAGAAAGTAGGTGTGGTGGAATTGTTTCCCAGACGTCCACGGTAGCACTCGTAAACTTTTTATATAAAACAGACTAATGTATACTGCAGTTTCCAGACTTTTGCTGTAACAGTTTTAAAATGTTGTATTCTTACAAGGCGGAAATATGGTAACTGTTCCATACTGCGTTTAGGTTAATAACTTCCTAAACATTTTGGGAAGTTTTTTATAGTGCACCTTATTTTATTTCTGACTGACATAGTTAAACAATCTATGCACGGTTGTGCTTTTTGAATACGATTGTTATTTTTGCTGATACGGCAGTCTGGAAATCCAGTTTGTGGCTATTTTGAGGAGCCCGAAAACGATGTTTCTAACTAATGTGCCAAATTTTAAATATACAGCTACATAATTTGAAGTGATTTTTTAAATCTCTTCGTTGACATACAAACATAGTTTGTGCTAAATAGTTCCTTAAAAACAAAGAATAGCTGTAAGTGGCTGTAACGCGTTTGAAGCGTAGGTAGGGAGACCCTTAAGTAAAGCAAGTGGGCTTTGTGTCTCGTCGACAGCGAGGTAATTACAGACGATTACACACAACTTACTACAATGACAGCAGCTGAGCGAGGACCACGGTCTTTGTTAAGGTACCGTACCAGCACTCACCTGGAGTTATTTCGGAAAACTATAGAATACTGAAGTCAAGATGATGGTCAGAGCCGGGGATCGAACCTGGATCCTCCCGAATGCGAGTCCAACATGTTACCGTTGTGGCACCACGCTCGGTCATAAATGTTAGGAATGTACGGTTTTATGGACATACACTATTGCTTATGATTCATTGACAAAACCTGTACAACGATAAATCATATATTACGAGTTGGAAATTCATTCAAAATGCAACATCACAGAGCGACGTAAACTAAAACAAACACTAAATGTAATGTTAATATGACAAATGTCACCTTCGTTGAATCTTATTATAACTTAACTTTCCGTGTTTGTTTCCGTTTATATTGGCTTGTTTTGTTTCCGTTTGAATTAATTTACACTACGAATTTCTTGGTCAAAAAAAAAAAACCTCTCCTGATAGTTCTTCGACATCAAGTCCATCAATGTTTTTATGCGTTAAACTATCCTGTTGTCTTTCTCTCTTGTATGGTCATTGTTGTACAGGTTTTGTCGAACACTCATGAACAGTGGCGTATGATCATTAACTTATATATTCTTATTATAAAGTTACATTACTACAAACATTAAAATATCTCAACATAAATGTGGTTTAAGACTTCTCAACCCTTGTACAGGCCATAAATATCTGTCATTTAAAGGTGGGTTAACATTTTTAAATAATCCATCTTCCGAACAGCATGTAAGATTGAAATCGTGTAGAACATGTGGTTTACTTTACCTCACCGTGTTTCTAACGGTCATATAGCGAAAGCAAAACAGCAATGATGGAAATTTTCTACAACGTTTTCCAGCAGGAATATTCCATTGCAGGCTTTCCTTTATCATTATTATGCCTTCAAAATAGAGGGTCTTTACTGAGTCTTATAGAGGCGAGACAACGGATAAGTTACACAATAGTTCTAGTACATGGAGCGTAGAGGATATACGATGCTACCCAGGCTCGTATATGGATCGTTCACAGCCGCACATCTACGCCTCTTATACGCAACATACCTATAGTCACAGTAACTTATTTGTGTTGGAAATCTGTGAACCTACAGGTCACCGCTGAGACTCTATAATCAGTGGTATAATGCTCGGTTACACGATGTTTGCATTATATTAGTTGTGTGTATCGCTGTCCTACGTCTTGTAAGCACGGCTCTTGTTAGCTCACTAATTGCCGTATCGCCTCCAAGCGCATTGCGCTCGAGTGACACTGACATTTTCTCATCTGCGACTTGTCTCAACTCTGAATTAAGCAGTGGCTTTATTGTTATGTCAGAAAATTAATTTATGAATATGACGTTTATCTAAAAACAACTCTGAAGGAAGTGGCAACATACAAAAGTTAAAAAATAAAACTGACTTTGCTAGAACAAGTATAACAAATGTTGTTTAAGAACGGAAATAAGAAGAGTCAAATGAAACTACTTGGAAATGTGCAAAATTACTACTACATATATGTGACTGTTAAACTTTTAACTGAAGCTAAATCTACACGCAATGTATTATGATAATATCTTCCACGAGTACATGAGTAGCGGTTCCGCAGTATTTGAATAATCTTTGTAAACGTCTTTCATACTACGGGAGTATTAGCCAATAAAAATAACCAAACACACACACACACACACACATATATATGTGTATATATATATATATATGTATATATATATATATATATATATATATATATATATATATATCGCCGTGTTAAAACTAAACCATGTATGAAATGTTAGGGATCGTCCTTTCGCGAGATAATTCCATGTGAAGTTAACTTACGTGAAAACACTTAAGGACACTGCCTACCTGCGCGGTAGAAGCTCAGCAGTGAAGGAGCTATGATTGTGACCCTTGAAGCGCACAAATAATACCACATTGGCACAACGAGCCTAGCGCTGAACTAGCATACGAGGTTCCGCCGAACTGTTTTTACTACGGGACATTCAGCCGTGACTATGTAATTCTATTGGTGAAAAGCCCGTAACAAAGTTAAATGCGCGATTTTATATGGGTTTACATACATCCGGTTAGTACACTTTGAAGTACGTCAGCCTGAAAACGCCGCTTTTTGCTATGTTGCAGGCTCAGTGACAGAGTTTTTAATGAGCATGTTGCCTTAACAATGACACTCCGTCCTCGACCGAAGTGATTTATTTTAATACGTTAGCTCAATAGGCACATGTAGAATAGTTAAGTAAAAAAGAGACATATATACGAACACACTGCAACGCATTTGAAGCGCATGGTAGACATCGTCGAGCCGCGAAGTACGGCAGGCCGGGTTGATAACGCCGGTTATATCTAGTTCGAGCGTCGGGACGCCTATGGGTGTTCTTAAAAGTATCGCATAACGTCGCAGTTAGCTCGGTAGACCGCTGACGATGCATTCGCCTATGTAACCTCCGACGTCTATCAAATATAAATATTGTTGTGATTAGTGGACATAGCTAGTAAAGTAACCCAGGAGAGGACAGCAACGACGTGTTACACGGGAAAACATAACATACCGTCATATTTATTACTCCACGTAAACATCATACCTTTTTAATATTCTCTTTAAGTAGCAGCGCCTCACACATGAATATCAACACCAAACAAGTTGATGCCAACACAACTGTTCAAAATTAGCTTTATTCGCTTTAAAACACTGAAACAGTCGTTGCTACTTCTATAAGTTACACGTCGCAAGCTTTACAAACTACAACTTGTGTATATATTGACACGTAATTTATTGATACAAAGTGGCACAAAAGTATTTCCGTGAAAACCTCCGGTACATACGTATGAGTACATCTGCAACTGTACTTCATGGTTATTGGAAGCATGTATTTGTGCAGACACATTTGACTACACCAATCAGAACAAGGTTACTGTGACACCCACACTCTATATCGGAATTAGTGAATATTCACTCATGCACGCCGATGGATGGAACAGATTCAACATACTGAATCAGTAGAGACATGAACTTTTCGCGAAAAGAATTTTGCCCCACTTTGTTCCAGTACCTTATGTGCACGTCTGCAGTTCTGCTTCATAGATATTGGCAGCGTGCCTTTGAACTGTGACGTTTCTCATTTGACTACCAATCACAATAAGGTTACTGTAACACCACACGTCTGTGATTTGCGTGTAAAACCCCACGACACACGAATGTCAAAACATCCAATCTCTGACCGTGAAGCAAGTCTGCAGACGTGCACACAAGTCACTGATTCAAAGTGAGGCAAATTTCTTTTCGCGAAAAGTTCATGTCTCTATGAATCAGTGAGAAACCACTGTGAAATTGGCGACTATTAACTGATTTCGATAAAGAGCGCCAACGTTCCACAAATTAATTAGTGACTGTCCACAGATTTTTCAGTATTTTTCACTGATTCAATAAGTGAAAACTGTTATTTGAAATAACTGAAAAAACCGGTGATTATTCACTGATTCACTTCTGAAAAGTTGACACTTTTGAAGAAAATCAGTTAATATTCACAAATTAAACAGTGCCTACATTCACTGATTTAAACTGTTGAAACTGCTCCATCCATCAGCGTGAATCAGAGAATATTCACTAATTCAGATTTAGAGTACACACGTCTGTGATTGGCGAGTAGAACCCAGAGGCTGGAGAGTGTTAACATATCCAATCAATAAACATGAAGAAAACTTGCACATGTGTATGTAAAGGACTACATCATTTCGCTGGAAGTTCTGTGAAAATCATAGGAGCCTAGCCATTGGCACCACCACAAACTAGATCTCTCCTTGTAGAGCCAGTTAGTCTGAGACTCTAGCGCTCGTCGCCCACTAATAATAAGAAAGTAGACGACACTGCGAGCAGTAAGAGCAAAACGTGCGGTTGTCCAGTGAAATCCAAAGATGAGAGCAGGCGTCTGAAAGTGTCTCTTGTTTGAAGATGCGCCTCGCAGAGCTGCCAACAATCACAAGTCGCATACCACGTGGTTCGGATTCCTACAGTAGAATGTGCTTCAAGTCCTTTCTCTAGCACATCGTCTGGCAGTATTAATAACAGCACTTCAGTGACATTCGTTGGCAGCATCACTATACAGTTTATAGCACAGAGGAAAAATAATTCTGAACAAATGGCTGATACGAAGAAGAGGGGAGAGGGCATAGAGTTCACGGTCCACTCGGAAAGCTCAACCAATTTAAACCAAATAACTGCCTAGTAAAATATACTTCAAGAGATCCTCATATTTTACTTAAAGCTTTATAAAAACACGTAATTATGGTTACATGATTTTGTGATGTAACATTATCGAAGCAGAAACTTGAAAACGTACCAGGTCTTTTATACCAGTCGAGTACTTCTCACTTTAAAAGAATAATTTACCGTTAAAAATATTATCTTTTCTTAAAGATGTTTATTTAATTTATATGGTTTGGAAATTCCTTAAAACAACCATTTTGCACCTTCAAATTTAAATTTTTCCATTGAGGGATGTGATCGGACCAGCCGATTTTGGCATGTGGTGTAGGTATATCTACATTTTAAGGCTTCCCCCCCTCCCACAGGATCCAGAGCTGTAACCGCGCATGGGCTGAGCAGTGTAAGATGACTTGGTACGTAAACTAATGCTGAATACACTAACTGACAATTTTCTCTCAGGCAATACGAGCTATTCTTGTAAACAGTGTTATCTACTGCTTAATTAAGCAGATATTTAGCCTGGGTATGTAACTCAGGGACAGAATTTCTGTCACTAGTATTTGCTACTCACGATATGGGCTCAAGAATTTAAGCTAATCGATTGTCTCACTTTGGCGAAATGTTTTGCTGTATATTTTACCAAAACTGTTACCTACGGTTGCTATGTTTTCATTTGCTTCACTGTACTATCTCCAAAATTATATAGAATTTTACTATTGAATAGATTGTTATTTGCTTAATACAGTCCCTTTCAGTAATTGTTTGTTGTGTTTTAATGTATTTAGAAAAATTACTGTTACAACTTTGTTCGCATAACACTAGAAAAAAATTAATGAAAAAACTTACTGACTGTTAGTTGAAGACATTAATAATCAGTAGGGAACCATGATTTTCGCGAAAATAATTTTGCCTCACTTTGTTTCGGTGCCTTACGTGCACATCTGCAGTTCTGCTTCGAGGCCAGTGATTGGCTGTTTCAACTCTCACCAGCCTTGGTATTCTACTGGCAAATCACAGACGTGTGGTGTTGCAGGCACGTTATTGTAATTGGCTCAGTCAAATTATACACCTAGACACGCTGCCAATAACCATGAAGTAGAATTTCAGATGTGCACGTAAGGCACTGAAACAAATTGGGGCAAAATTCTTTTCGCGAAAAACAAGGGTCTCTAAAAATCAGGCTCAACTTTCTGTATTTTGAAATTAAGTCAAATATATTTTGACTGTCACTTAGCAACGAGGTTTCCAACCTTGATGAGAAGTGACATGAAGTGAACATAACATTGCGGGAATTGTTGAATTAGGAAAGGGATATGAGCGGGAGGTACCGGAGAAAACACGTCGAACGTAATATGAGGGCATTAGTGGAAGAACAAGCTGTTTAGGGATCACGGGCATGGGTAGGAGCGGTCATAGCTTGTATTAAAAAAAATCTTCAAACATCGCTCATAATTTTGAAAAACCGTGCGAAACCGAGTTCAGGATGGGGGAATCGAGAGTAGAATCCATTCTTCATGGACATGAGACGAGTGTTTTAACACTCCACCGCCTCACGCACCAAAACCGAAGTTCATAATTGTAAATGTATATGTTACAGGAAATAAATATAATACGGGGAGGTTACACGAGGGCCAGAATATCACACTCCTGGACGTCGTAGGTATCTGCTTGCCGCGAAGGATGATACGATGCGACGTCCTACGATGGAGGAGAACCAGAGTGAAGAGGGAGAAGGAAACAGGAGATACACGAGAAAACCCGCTGACCAGCGACATCGTCCGGCACGATTTCCACATGCGAAACTCAGGTGTCTGACTCTGCGGATCGCTTTGGTGGTATTCGAGTGGTTAGACCACTCTGCCGCCACGCTGTCTTTTGCACCAAATAAAACATTTTGACTGGATGTGTTCGTAAGAAACCAGAAAGCAGTTGGGGGCTTGAATTAGAAACCATACTAACTCCAAAATTTAACAAATAGCAATAAAAGTAATATATTTTACGCGTCCATTTATATTTATTTTAAATTTGTTCCTAATCAAAATACAATAATTTTACTGTGGTTAGTACCTGTGGTTACAGGCAGAAATAAATACACACAGTACAAATATGATATTTTTCTGGTAATTCTTAAATTTTTGAGTTAGCATGATTTGGTATCCAGGTCCCCAATTTTATACGCTATTCCGCTAAAATATTTGACGGGTCGTGTGAAGTTTCACAGGTGGTTGAGTAATTCTAATAACTCTTTTCAATTTATGATGTGGGTATAATTACGGGGAAAGTAACAAATCATGGCAGGGCAGCGAATGTCGACAGGGAACCGGTATTTACATTAAAGCAAGTGCTTAAATGATCAGAAATGCAAATGTTTGGACAGGAGTATGATGGGAAACGTGTTGGCTGTTCCAAACTTTAGACAGGTCAACCACACAGTCGAGAGGAGCAGAGCGGCCAACTGTTCTCTGCAAATGACAAACCTCTTTTTAAAACATTCCCTTGAATATACAATATTGTTTGTTTGTTCGTCTTCTATTCCTTCCTATACCATTCCTCGGATTGTGATGAAACCTTAGTCAGTTAGAGCGTCCCACCGCAAAGGTTTCTTGCAGTAAAATTGCAGAAAAAGGGGGGCAGGACAGGTACAGGGTGGAGAACAGGGCATTCAAAATATTTCGTGAATAAGAACTTTGGTGAGTTGTTGTGCATGCGTGTGTAAAGGTTTCTACAAATAAAAGTAAAATTTTTTGTTTGGATAGCTAGGCGTTCTGTGGCAAACGGAGTAGACGGGCAGAACCTTGTACCCAAAGAAATAATGACAAAAAATTGGGGAGTTGTGAATACGCATGGGTAGATTTCTCATAAATATATTTGAAAAGTGGGAGATGGGAATAAAATGTGGTAAAGGGACAGACACAGAAAGGTGTAACCAAAAATTCAGTGAACATTGCAACGCATAAACAGGGAATTCTGTCGTAAAATATTTTATGCTCGCTTCTTGTAGCCAGCTTAAACTTGCCAGGTTAAAATAGACTCGAGATAGAAACATTTATAATTAAGACGTGTGGGACCTACTGTTAATGCTAATCACTGAGAAGCTACACTTACTGGCTATTGAGCACTGACTACGTATAACGACGGTCATAACTTCACGTGCGACACATACACAGTCACGCACAAGATAAGTGAAGAGGTTAAGCATGCGAGGCACATAATCTACGCTTTTTACATTGTATGTAATCTACGTGTGACGCACATCAATACAAAAATATAACCCTAAAAATCATAGTAATTTAAGAGTATGTGCGAACCCTTGTTTTAGTGACAGTCTACGATTATTATGAACGCTTTTTGATTCAAATTTGACGACGTTTCAAAACTATTCAGATATGTAAAACTGAGTATTAACTTCGATCATGTTTTCTCGCGACGTTGACGGTTTTTTTCTTCCCTGTTTTTTTTTTTTTTACATGTACAGCTCGTCAATTTCGTTTATACTCTTTTAAATCAAACGTATAAACTCATTAACACAGAAAACACATTTTTGTACAGAATTAAAGAACAAATGCTTATGGTATTGCCTAAATGTAAAAACAATAATAAAATTATTAATTCATACAAAAATGGGTTCAGCCAGAATTGGTACTTGAATAATGAAGTCTAGGGAGTTAAACACTGGCAGGCTTTTGTGATTTTGATTGTCAACATCTTCGTGGTTTATAAAAATACCTTTCAAACAGTTTTCTACGAAATTAATACGTTATAGTTGATAACCGAGTTTAGTTAAAGCGTAGATGTGATAAAGCGACTGATAAATTATATACTCACGTAAGCAAAATATTATAACGTGTTCAGTACAAAGACATATTCAAATTTATAAGAAATTAATAATATTTTATATTGGAAGATAAAGTAATATTTTAAAACGAGTAAAATTTACTACCACGTATTTCAGAATTGCTTCTCACTGTACTCTCTCCATTAACTTTGTAGGAAAAATTTCTTATTTATACACATTGACCTTCCAAATACAAACGTTTTGGCAGCGGCCTAGGCCAACATCGCGTTGGCCTATTTTGTGTGTAGTGAGAAGAATTTGGCAATTTTCTTTGGTTTTTGAGGCAATTTATAGCATAAGCGGATTTCAGTTGTTATAATTATTGTTTCCGGTAATCTAATATTTTTAATATAATTTTTTATCGTTTAGTTTTATTTGTTTTTAATTTCTGATTTTAACGTGTAAATATTCTTTAATTTGTGGAACATGTGACCAATTTGCCGACATTTCCAGGGATTTTTGTAATGTTCTCAAATGTAGAGTTAAACGTCAGGTTTAAAGGACGATGCCAAAAGTCAATGTCAATGGTAAATTTAATATCCGACTTACAACTGAAAATCAGAGAATAAAGATCAGTCCGGACGTCTAAGTTAACCCAGCCCACCAAGTTAGCTCCTCGTGGCGTAATAGCGTAGTCAGGTGCCAGTCTACGGCGCGTGAGGTCCTGGATTCGAATCCTAGGTTAGCCATTCATGCTATTTTGTCCCTTCACCCAACTTCGCCTTCATCGGCTCTTAATGTCGCGCTGTTAAAGAGACGTAAAACCATCTCACCTCACCTATGCGAATACTAAGAAAATATACTGTATTCTAATCAGCTCTACCCACCTACTCAATTTTTATTGTTAAGTACCTCAACATGAATATTTCCAGTTGTTCTAATATTTTACTATAGTAATAATTTTAGCATGATGATGATAAGAATATCGAAATATATATTGAATATAGAGGCGTGTATGTAAGGTTTATTTGAATTAATATGTTTGTTTCTAAACATAGAAATCATTGCAATTACTCCACGTCGTTATTAAAAATATAGTTAAAAATTATTTACATTCGTTTAAGTATTCTTTTAATAATTACAACTAGGAATAATAATTTTGTGAATTTATTGATACATTAAGGAAAAATATTAATTTAAATGGTATGAATCTAAAGCATTTCCTTAAATCTTTCGAAGCTGATTTAAATTTTTCGGTACATAATGTATGGAAGCACAAGTTTATTAATTAATTTTTTATAAATTCATAAATGTATTTTACGTATGCCCCTAATTATTTATTGAAATAAATGCGAGTTAATTACTCTGAGTAAACTCCAACCAAATTGTTAATTTCTTATTTAAAAATTTCACTGTTCCGGAAATAAAGGATGTAAATAAATGTTTACTGGACGAAACGTTTGTTTTCGGAATAATAAGAGCGACGAGTTTATGAAGAAAACATATTTGTTCTACTTGGTTTCAACGCCTTCTGTGCATATCTGCTGCTCTGCTTAAGTGGTCAGTTATTATAAATTGTTACTCTCACTCTCTCTCTCTCTCTCTCTCTCTCTCTCTCTTTCTTGCCTTGGCATTTTTAATGGAAAATCACAGACGAATGCTGCTACAATAAATCGTATTCCGCACAGTAAACACTCTTTCTTTGCCACAGAAAAAAAAAATCCTGTATAAATATGAAGCACTTACAACGTACTTAGCTTCGGTGATGAAATGTTGCGTTACAAAAAAGTAAAAGTGGAAAACTTCTGTATTGTGTCATATTTTATCTTATAAATGTTTTCTTTGAAAACAAGAAAAGTTTCTTTGTAGCAAAAATAATATTTAATAACATTATGAGCTTCTTAAAAATACCGCAACTTCCTTAACAATAACACAACTCTAGTTACTATGACGGTGAGTTTTAAACAAAAATTTTCATTGTGACAAAGTAATTTTGCAATGGCTCATATCTAAATAAACCGTTTTGTTGTGAAAAAGAAAGTGATTTTACTGTGTGACTGGCGTAGTCAAAAAAGCCGCGTGTTTAAAGAAATACTCTCTGCCAATAACCATGAGGCATAGTTTTCCAAGTGCTCATAAGGCATTGATCAAAATAGTGCATACATATTTTTCGCGATAAACTGGCGACTCTAGGTATACGAGATAAAATACTGAATACATTTTCTTCTTCCAGCAGCGAAGCGCCAAGCACTTGAAGTTGTGTCCGCACCTGCCCGAGGCTACCAGCAATTGTTTGTAACGGTATTCAAGGTCATATTACTGGAGTATTCCTTCCTCGTCTACAGCACGCTACCTGGAGGCGAATGCCTCATTACTGGAGTCGGAGGAATTTTGCTGGTTCAACGACCTCAACTCTAGACTTCACAATGTCTCGTACAACGCCGCCTCTGTCAAGTAGCCACAAGTTTAAAGCCCTAACTCAACTGAAAACTTTAACATTTCACTTTACGATATCTTCCAATACACGGCTTCTTACGGGGTCGCACACAATGGCGTCGCCAAACGTAAAGTCAAGCAGCCTTGACATTGCATTTCCGATAAACTGAAAACCTAAAGTCAAAGTCAAGATGGCCGTTTGCCAAAACCAGCTGATTATGTATTTTATAATGAAAAAAAATTATTTCTGTTCATCGTTTTACTCTCCAGTACTAAGATTTCATGAGAAATGTAACAGGATGGTTTAAATGTATTCGGAAAAACTTGCAATTAGAATTTGAGAAATATTTGTAGATGAACTGTAAGTTTCGTGTATAGATGCGTTGCTTTTGTTCTGCAAAATATTATTATTAATGGAAAATACTTAAATAACTGGCCTTATTTTTCAAATATCTTTGTTATATGCTTTTATAGCAAATACATAATTTATATCACAATTCTTCCGTTTCATAAAACCGATTCTAATATCGATTTTCAAGGGTCGTTACTTGAACTTTACTTTTGTATTGTGAACGGACAAATTACTTAAAGTAATGGAAATTTAAAGGCAAATGTTAAAGAAATTAATTGTGTGTATACCTTAAGTTACCAGCGAGTTTAACAACCAGTCACTTACACATTTAAATAATTTCATACACTGGGGAATTGGCGGAGAAGTTGACGGTTGCGAGACTCCAACGTGCTGGATGAACACTGAAGGTTTTACAGTGATATTAGCTACCGTCTGTTTGTAATATTATTTCTCTCTTCAACACGCCCAATTAGAACTCTACAGTTTTAACACAGAAGGTGTGTGATTTGCCCCAAAAATTGTTCAGACGTGTCACAAATTGCAACATACCTTAGGAGGATAAAGTTACTACAGTTTTTTGGAGACTATGCTGACTGTACATATTTTTACGCTTTTTAGTGTCTTTTAAAATCACTTTGTTACTGTAAGTTAATTTGTAGAGGTACGTCAATTTCGCGGATTCATCTGACAGTAGCATAAATTGCTTAGTCCTGTACACGCTCTGGATACAGTCGATTATTCATTGGATTACAACATTACCAGTGATAGCTCTATGAATCATTTCCTTATTTACTACTGGCTTGCAGTAGTCAAATGCGTTTCGTGACAGCCGCCAGCTAATCACACACGTGATTATGAAGTATATATTTTTGGCGTTCAACCTGACCTGGAATGTATTTTAGAAATTAACGTACCTCTATTAATTTGTATTGTCGACACTATTATTATATAGGGGCAATGCTAAATATGACTAGGACAAGAAAAAACGTATGTAATGCCAAACATAATTACTAACTATAGCGTATAGCCTGGTAATAGCAGCTTTTAAATGTTACAGTGTCCTTTACTATAGTGTTTGTTCTTGAGAATTACAGCTAATAGTTTTCTTCTTGCACAAAGTTGAGATAGGTACATTCGAAATCCCTGCCGGCGAGTACTGACATGGCAAAGCAATACATGCCGGGACAGCTTTTTCAATATTTCTTACCTGTATGAGCAACTGGTTATGTTTATTACCACCTCACTGTCAATAACATGTTAAGGGCCTTACCTATCAAGTTCGTTCTTACAAGTATAACATCAGTAATAAAAACGAATTTCTTTCTAACTAAAAACAATTAGATAATATTTTTGTTTACCTATCATTCTATTCTTTCTAACTGAAAACAATCAAATAACATTTTTAATTACCTATCATTCCACTCTTTCTAACTGACAACAATAAAATAATATTGCTTTGATTACCGAACATACTGCAAAGCATTCATAAATAGACATTTACATTGAAAAAATTTATTTTTTTGGTTAAAAAGTTATTTATGAATATTTTCTTGCAACTTACGTTTCGGCACGTTATTTTATATATTCAATGATGAACGAAAAATCTAAACTGCAAGTTTTCGCACTGTTGCAGTACTCGTTCAAAATGTTCTCACTCTACACTTTTGGTTTGAATGGTTTATCTTGAAAAGTAGTTTGTATAACACTGATTCCCCATTTAAAGTAAATGGGTTTTCAAGAGCTCACAAGGGTAGGGTAGGTAATATAAAATGTCAGCTTAAGGTATTCATAACGTAACACGAGTGAAGATTACCCGTGATGAAATGTCCACCTGAGAGCTTCTCGGTCAACTCCTCGCCTATCCGACTCTCAGGCTGGGGCGGCGACGAAAACAGCCTTTTGACGTACAGTTACCTAAACTGTAAATATAACGAATACCACAACAAAGTGTAACTGAATGCACTATGTTCAAAATATCGAAGAAACAAGCACGAATATGAAAAAGTTATGCAAATAAAATAACATGTAAACAATGTGATTAGGACGTTGCATTTACCAACATATTCAGCATGCACAAACTAAACATTCTTTATCCTTCCTACCCGCCAAATTAAGATGACGGTTCACTGGAAATTTTTATCGCTTCACAGGTTTTTATTTGTACGAGATTTGGTTTGGTTATTTTGTAAGCGTATATTGTGACTAGTTATTTCTGTAACGAAATTTATTTTCATTTGCATTGTTTTTGTATTATAGAATATAAAAGACAAAATTCTCGTAAAATGGTTCTATCCAATAAAGGAAAGTTTGCTTACTTACCGAAATAAAATATATTTAAAATGAAGAACAGTGCCATGGACTATAACGCGACATGTATAAAGACCAGATTGATTATTTGGTTTTGATTTTTTTTAATGAAAAAATAAATAGTAATAATATATTTTTATTTAAAATTCTTTATTTTAATTACTAATAAATGTCAATGAGGTTTGTAAACATTTCATGACATAGTCCGTAGCGATGTGCTTAAGTATGAATTTTTTCATTTCGGTACGCCAGTTGGTTTTCTTTTGTTGCACAGAGGCGTTTTTATGGGGAATTACGACTTCAACAGGCTATAATACAAAAACTATTAATTTTAACACAATTTTCGTTACAGTTACAAATAGTCGTTATGTACAGTGAACCACTATCTTAAAACACTGAACAATATTACAGACGTTATTCACGAATCTAGTGACCTGACAGAGATAAACTACCCTACTCCAGCTCGCGAGCTTATGAAGAACTACTCTAATTAATGCAGAGTTTAGGTATTTCTTGAATACATAATCTGATGATACGTGATATTACGGCGAAAATAAAGTAAAAATTATCTTTTATAAAAGTTTCTTTGGAAGTTATAGTTTCCGAGATAAGTTGCACTAGAACTTCTGAAAATATCGCGAAAATCGTTTGTGCCGACATACCCTTGAAAATACTGTAGTTTCTTGTGACATGTATGGTTAGGTGGTATACGTCTGACATAACGTAGCTGTCTGCAGACCAATAACAAGCATCAAATATTACAGCAGCGATATTCTTATTGGCTCAGTCAAATAGGGCAACAGCTCTACGTACAAGAGAAAGCCAGTAATAATCTAATAAGCTGAACGTGTGTTGAAAGCCAGCAAACAGTCAAGTTTTCCCGCGATAAACCATCATCTCTAGCCATAGTAAAGCCCGTGTGGCATTGCTACACCGGAATATAGGGTTGCAATCTGAAATGTTGCCTTCTACATTCGTGACAACCCCGCACCGTACTAGGTCGCACGCTTACATACATTGCAAGGAGTTCCTGGTGTGTATACCAGAGATATGTAGGCGCTTATGTAGACCAGATTACTTCTGCCACTTTCTGTCATTCTAGGATACAGACTGCTCTACGCGAATATACAGAATGTGAAGCAAGAGTAGTAAAGGCTATCCCCAATACTTATATTTACCATAATCTGTGTTTTACTTGGATCAAATATGTAAGGGTTTGAGAGTGGTGAAACATTTACACTGATTTCTAGTATCATGGCATTTTCCACATGAGAAACTGTAAATATGAACGCAAAAACTGAAAGAAAGACTTAAGCAGGGCACATTTTATCGTGAATAATCCGTAAACACACACACATACCTATCCCTCGCCGGCATTCGAACCCGGAATTTCTCGCATGGTAGGTCGTTGCGCAACCAACTATGCTGCGGGGTTGCTCTTTCACACTGATACCTTATTCCCGAATAAAATCTACACATTCGTTACTGTGGCTTTAAAAAATGTCATTATTTTTTCTTGAGAAACTAAGGACATAAGACATATTTACAAACATACGTGTTCTACTTGTTTGCAAAATATAAACGCGTTCCTGTGTCTGTATTCGCAGACTACCTGACAACCTATATATTGCCGCGTGCTTAATATAAACACGATAATATAGACAATATTTAAAGTGTTCACTTCGCAGTGTTTGACCTGCACCACAGATTGTACGCTTGGCAACACTGTCAGCGTTTCTGCACGTACCAACCAGCCAGTCTGGCCCCAGACGTGGCAAACACACAAGTGTCTGGGTCGCAACATGCTACCTGTACCACGGGAATGTTTGTGATACAAGTTACACAACAGTGCGACGGATGCGACGCGAAGTCCGCGACAAGAATAAAATAACTTGTCAGCCAATCAGCATCGAGGCTTCGGTGACGTCAACGCGACGAAAATGATAGACACGCCACGAATGCTTAATAGAAAGCATTTACATACTAGTCCTGTCGCGGGCGCTTCAAAGATGAAAACCGTAATTTAATTTTGTGTCCGAATGTTGGTTAAACTGGCGGAAGCGTATAAAATTGCATTTAATTATTTTTGAAATTTTTTTCTTTGTTATTTTAAGCAAACCAAAACCTAGTATCTAGTTGCAAGGAAGTATTAACATTTAATTAGTTGTTTAGTATTATTAGAGACACTGGTAAATCGCGGGGAAAGTTGATTGTTTGCTAGGCTCCAACATACTATGAATAACACTGAAGGTTTTGCACTTATATTGGCTATCGTTTATATGAAGTACCGTGTCCTTCTTCAACAGACCCAATTAGAACTGAACAGTTTTAACACAGAACGTATGTGATTTGCCAGAAAACTGTTCGCACGTGTCACGATTGAGATACTACAGTTTATTAGAGACTATGTTAAACATATTCGCGATTTTCCAGTGTCTCTAAGTACTATGCGCACGACAGACGACAAAGTATTCTCAATAACAAGAAATATTAGTGTCGCATCGCGTCCGTTGCGCTACGCTGAGAACAGGAAGAGCGTTCCGAACTCATTGTGTATGGCACATGTGTTGTTGTTTAAGTTTTACGAGCATCTCACGTTAGGCGATAACTGTGATTACTACTCCAAGTGAATTGAAATACGCTACAAGGTAGAAAGAACGATTACACTCGACAAATTAAGCTATTTTAAGGCTATTATCCTCTCGTAACTTAGACCCGTAGTGGGAAATCTGAAATTACATTAGTTTTGCTACTGCTAGAGTTCGATTTTCTGGTAAAAACATTTCTAACTCATTTCCTTTCAATGACTTATGTACACATCTGCATATCGGCTTCATAGTTAGAGGTTGGGTGTTTTAACTCTCTCTTATGTTGGGGTTCTATGGGATAATATAGATACATGGTGTCATAAGAACCTTAGTCTGACCGGAAAGAAGACACGCTGCCAATTACCATGAAGCATATCTACCTATGTGCATAAATTACATTGGAACGAAATGCTGCAAAAATCATTTCGTGACAAACTTGTGGCTTTAAGTAATGCTAAACAATATTATTATCACGAACAGTTTTATCATTCCAATAATTAATATTTGAAGGTGTAGAGAATAATGGATACACTTACAGCCAACTTGGAGTCCAAAGCACTGTAGCACTTCGCACCTTGCATAACTGGATTAAGAATGTTTGGGACGGTTAAACTGTTTGCTGGCAAATAATAAACATTTAGTAGTATCGTTATAAAATATGAATTTTCCCAAGCGAAAATAAAAACACTATTGTAAAACGTGATGTGAAGGTACTTTGGACAGCACTACACATCTAGGTATTTGGCGATAGTGTGAGGAACATGACACGGTATAAAGCGGGGTCGGAATGAAGAGGCGGGAAACGGGAAACCCCGGAGTAAAACCGCCGGGGACTTGCCCTGCCAGGAATCAAGCCTGTATCGCCTTTGTGGGAGGCGAGTGCTCTAGCCACTGTGACAAACATGCCCTCCTCACCACCTTTAATTTATAACATGGACGTTACATAGTGTGTGGTCAGTGGGTAGTTGCTCATACAACGGTGATTCGGATTGGATTCCCGGCAAGGGCGCCATACAAATTTTTTTTTTTTTGCTGTCATTGGCCAGCAAGTCTCAACGGGGTTTCCCATGTATCCGATATTCGCATTTCGACACAACTCCATTGTAGGACTTATCTTCACGCCACCCTTCAGGGTTTGACAGACTTCTTCCGGGCGTTCAGTTTGAAAGCCAGTCAAATATAGCATGTAAGTATCCTGCCCATTCTAAGCACAGAGAAAATTGTTCACACATCCTAATGTAAGTTTGCATATGGCGCAACACACACACACACACACACCAACGTACAACTCTCTCTCTCTCTCTCTATCTCTCTCTCTCTCTCTCTCTCTATATATATATATGTATATATATGCACACACACACACACACACACAAACACAGGATTTTTCATAATTCGACCGGCCAATCAAGATAACGCAAAGGTAACACCTTGGACTCGCATTCGGCATTTGGTACGACTCAGGTACAATCCCCAGCTCCGGCCATTTTGATTTCGGTTTTCCCTGAATTCCCTAAATATCTACAGGCAAATACTGGGATGGTTCCTTAAGGTCGCGGCTTCCGCAATTTTCATCACAATATTTTTTATTTTTTATTTGAACAAAATATTTTTTTCTCATTTGGACGCAAAATGTGACTAAATTTGGATCTTATAAAATTATTTATCTCTCATAGTTATCGCGTAATGACTTATTAAAGTCATATTTTGCATGTTTCCGTTTTAATAATTTCACTAATACCAACTGATATACTAATTTAAAAAGTAAATCACTATGGATAAAGACATTGCAGGCTTCAATGTCGTGCTCATTAAAATAAAGTATACAAATTATTTGTTAAAAAAATATATTGATTTTTTACATTTTTTTTTACATTTTTTAAAAAATACAAATAATTTTTATTCTTTATTTTAATGAGCATTACATTGTAGCCGGAAATGTCTTTATCCATTGTGATTTTTTTTTAGTTTGGTATATCAGTTGGTTTTAGTGTAGTCCTTAAAACGGAAACATGTAAAATATGACTTTAACAAGCAATTACGCGATAACTATGAGAGTTAAAAAAATTTCATAAGAGCCAAATTTAGTCACATTTTATGTCTAAAATAAGGACAAAAAATACCAGGTACAAATAAAAATATAAAAAAATGGTGATGAAAATTGCGGTAGATTGCACCCTTAACAAAGGCCATGGCCTCCGAGCTCCTGTCATTGTACTAAGTCGTGTGTCATTGTCTGTAATGACCTCACTGTCGAGGAGACGTTGAGCCCAGTTTTCTTACCGTAGTTAGACCGACACCTCATTGGAGATAATTCCTGAAGACGAAATATGACGAAAACATGTGGAGACTTATGGGCTAAAGTTATTACTAAGGAAAGGGAATGCTTTTGTGTTTAAATGAGAAACTTTGTTACATTAAAGACCAATTTTTCATATCTGTTGACACTGTTAGCATGTTGAAAATTATCCTCTTAAAATTACTTAAATTCGGTACATGCATCACTGTAATTATTAGAAAATCGGCACTTGGGCATTTTAATCAAAATTTTTCATAGCTCAAGAAAGAGAATGTTGACAGAAACAAAAAGGTCGCCTTTGTGTAACATTCTTACTGCATTGGGCCTCGTTGAAATTCATATTATAGTATATTAAAGCGTTAATTAGTAATGCCTGTCGCTATGCAACCTATGTAACGTATGTTATGCGGTTTGTCCACCCCACGCGCGCAGTACTATGCACATTCGATCAGTTGGCGTTTAGCCACTGTATTTAGTGTCAATTATCACACATTCACCTAGTGACAACTGGAAAATTATATCAAAAATAATAATAATTAAATACACCGTAAAACAGGTCAAGATTATGCTAGGTGGGATGAGATTGTGACAACGTACTTATGTATATAAAATATTGTATACTTATTTTAAACTTTCTCTTTTATTAACAAGTTAGCAGATTAGATTTACTCTTCAGGACTTGTGTATTTGAACAATTTTATTTAAAACCAGATGTAGACAAATACGGATAAAATTAAGTTGTCACAATTTCACCCCGCGTGGCATAATCTCACCCCATTTTACGGTAAAGATTTTTCAAAGAAAATGTTTGAACTTTTACAAGGATTTTCATTGTACTTTTACAAATTCTTGTAAAAGAACATATCAGTGCAGGTGTGAACTTACTGGAAATGCGATGTTCGAACCAAACAGCTTGTACGGAACTGTATAAAGGTTCCTGGCGACTTACAGCACAAGAAGCCTCCTTATCTTCCGCCTTCATGTGCGTGACTATCGGACGTTATAAGTAACAATTGCCAAGCGGAATTCACCTGATCACGCGATCACGTGGTCATATCATTTCCATTTCGGCTAAACGTTAAAATAGAAGCCAAAACTCCATATTTCAAAATATGATCACATTCCTTAATGGAACCCCCCGCTGCACTATAAAAATTAGTAAATTTCTACGATTAACAACCTAAAACAGCTGTAAACCTTTAGTTTACAGTAAAGTAAACTTAAAATCAACCATTTTCTTGATGTGAATTTTTGCATTTTAATGGCAATATATTGCGGTACAGACAACCGTGGTTCAGTTACTTACACAACTAGGTGTTAAGGTAAAAATTCAGGTGAAATGCAATCTAATAACTAAGATGTTTTTTTTGTTCAGACCGCGCTATGAGCGACGACTATGAAATGGTCATGTCATATTTTGGCGAAAAATGTGTATGGTTTTAGAGGATACCACAACATTGGTACGTTGTGAGATGATTTCAAGGGAATTGGTGCGTGGAAAACAGAAAAAAATTTACACTGCCTACGGCACCTTTTAGAGTGCTTCAAGTAGGGCCTATGTGTTCTGACAACAAAATTGGTGGTTGGTTTCCTTTATTGAGGTGTATCTGGAGACTTAGAGCTTTCAGAACGACCATTCGTGAGCACGTGTTTTATGCGATATCATAATAAATGAAGAAAACAATGAAAAATACCTCTACTTTATTATTTGAAGTACTAGTAATTCTAATTTGACCCCTCAGTAGTGGCCTATAGGGAAACAGTGTTTTGTGCAGAAATTTTCCGATTTAATATTAAGCTTGGTTTCACTCCAGGCCATTGCTTAGTAGTAAAATTAGTAAACATAAGTGCGTCAAGCCACTTATTTTCATTATCTAACTCACTTATTATATCACACATAAAAGTGCTCACAATCAGGCGTTGTGAAAGTGAACGTGATCTTCTGAATTCCTCACAAACGCCTCAAGAATACAACTGAAGCTACCAACGTTGTTGTCACAACACGTAACTTGTAAAGTCACAACAGCGGCTAATCTATGGTACCATTGGAAGTTAAAACATTTTCTGGTTTTCAGCTTCATAATACAAAACCATATTTGAAATATCGTGGTTCCTTATAATAATGTTGGATATTTTGCGAAATTAATAGGCCTAATTATTAACACGAATTTCAAGTTGACCTATGCCGTAAGTTGGAATTCAAAATTTTCACCAAGTTCCACCCATATTTACCTCCCGAAAAATTTCATGTCGATATCGTTTTGTACTGAATCAAAAAAGTGTTCAATATTATATTTTTTTGCCACCTTAAATAACATTGTAGCTCGTAAATTTGGAGAATTAGAGCGATCATAGTGTTGTGATGCTGATCATACGTAAGCATAATTTGTTGCAAAATGAAAAATTTCTCCTCTATCAATTTTTTTCTTCACAAATCCTAGAGGAAAAAATAATATTGTTGATTATAACGAACCTAAACTACAAAATAAAAAAGTATACAAAACATGAAGCATGAAGCGATTTGAGATTAAATTACCCAAGTAAGTTTTTAAATGTTTTCCCTAAGGGACTATGGTTTTAGTAATGTTACCCTGATTGGCTGAAACATTTAACTTCTTTGGATATAGAGTAAAAAACCACTTCTCGTTTAGTAACGACACTGTAGACAGTTCGGGAAGAATGGAATACTAAGAAGTCCTCGAGTTGTAGGAACTGACTGAATGTGTGATGGTTACGAACCGGAAGTTTTCGCGAAATGGTTTATGAACCAGTTTGTCTCACTTTCTTATGAGCACGTTTACAGCTTTACTTCATAGTTAGTGTCACTGTGTAAATGTGTAGAGTCGTTTTTCAGCCAATTAGGAGCTGGCTAGCTGCGACATCGTACGTTTGTGATTCGTGGATATAAAACCAAGATGGCGAGAGTTGAAACATCCAATCATTGACCACGAGCTAGAGCTACATGTGTGCATGGAAGACAGTGAAATAAAGTGGTAGAATAATATTTTAGCGAAAATGTACTGTCACTAGTGATGACTACAGCGATGTAAACTCCCCGTGTTATTATTTCTCTACGCCATTGGCTTGTACATAGTTTAATATGATCGTAGATATCACCGACCAGAAACACTTATGTGATGTCATTTACTTGTCTGATTGTTTCTCTTGTGATTGGCCACACTACCATTGGAAGTTTAATATTTCTCTGAAAGTTTACCCCGCTGAAAGCCACAACATTGTTAGAGATGACGGTTTATCGCGGGAAAACTTGACTGTTTGCTAGGTTTCAACGCGTGTTCAGCTTACCAGAAGATTACTGGCTTTCACTTGTTCGTAGAGCTGTTGTCCTATTTGACTAAACCAATAAGAATATCGCTATTGTAATATTTTATGCCTATTATTGGTCTGCAGACAGCTACGTTGTGTTAGATGTATATCACCCAATAATACTTGTCACAAGAAACTACAGTCTTTTCAATCATCTCTAAACATTGTATGCTAATGGAAGACGTCAAGCGAACGTACACTGACTTGCAGTCTAACCTACAGTCAGAAATAAAGTGAAATTCGCACTTCACTAGTTATGAGTAGGGCCCTGAAAAAATTCGCATTTTGTTTTGGGTACAGGCTAGAGTTCACTCAAGTGTAAGATAGATAAAGCTGGTGCTTTTGGTGAATGTAATTAGTAGGGCCACGATTTTGTCGCGAAAAGATTTTTGCCTCACTTTGTTTCAGTGACTCACGTGCACATCGGCAGTTCTGTTTCAAGGTTATTGGCAGCGTGTCTTTGTTCAGACACGTTTCTCATTTTACTGCACCAATCAGAATAAGATTATTATGAGTCTGTACGTCTATTATTTGCCAAGGCCAGTGGGGGTAAAATCATTCAACCACAGACGATGTAGCAGAGCTGCAGGTGTGCACATGACGCATCGAAACCAAATGTTGCACAAATCTTTTCGCCATAAAATCGTGGCTCTAGTAATTAGGCAACACTTTGTTTCTACGCCTCATGTGCACATCTGCAGCTCTGCCTCATGGCCAGTGATTGGCTGTTTATAACTCTCAGCGGCTAGGGTTCTGCCAGGAAATCACAGACGTGTGGTGTCGCAGTAACCTCATTCTCATTGGCTCAGTCAATTGAGTGATACCTAGAGCAAGTCACTTATGGTGAAAAGAATTGTGCAACAAAATGTTTAAATGCCTTACGTGCATACCAGCAACTCTGGCTCGTGGTTATTGGCAGAATATAATAGGGCAGAGGCGTAGCTCATTTGACTGTATCAACCAGAACATTGTTACCGCGACACCACACCGCCATGATTTGCGGGAGAACCCAGAGACGCCGAAAGCTACAAACTTCCAATCACTGACCGGGAAGCAGAGAAACAGATGTGCACATAAAACACTAAAACATATTGTTGCAGAATTCTTTTCACCAAAAATCTCCAGCCCTAAAGATAGTGTCACTTTCACAATTGGCCCTTGTCTCACTTAACACCTCCTGGAAGATACTGAGCCAGTAGTAAAGAAATCGACTTTTTATTAAAAGCCCACAACGGACGACTTGAAGTACACGCCCCCTGACGCCACACCGCAGGCGAAATACTATGGGAAACAAAGCTTGTTTACAAACATATGTTGATTTGTTAGTAGGGAATTGCAGAAAGCAAAAATGTTGCGCATTCGTAGATTTGCACGCAAGGGTAAAAAATATTAGTTTCAATTTCATGGTTAAGATACGCAAATACATAAGATTATTGTTTAACTGAAAAAATCGCAAATTCGAAAAAAATAATCAATTTTCTTGACGTACATCTCATCCGGGACATGTGAAGCCAAACCGCTAAATGAAGGTTATGTTCGGCTGCGGTATCTATGGAGATAGGAATTGTATCCCACACCTGACTGAAGCTCCGCCTCTTTTCAAGTCGTCCACTGTGTCAGCGAACAGCTAATGTACATCTATTGTTCTGCTTGAGAATACAGAACATCTCGGAGGCTTAGCCTAAAAGTCAACGAACCTGCGAAATTTTCCGGCTTCTAGTTTTGAGTAAGAGCCCCTGATAACTGCGGAAATATATTTGAACAACTGAGTGTCAATGCCTCCTGTGTATGTCTGCAACACTACTTCGTGTATATTGGCAGCGTGGCTTTGTGTAGAAAAGTCACTTACTTGAATGTACCAATCAAAAAAAGATTACTGCGACACCACACGTCTGTGAATAACAGGAAGATCCCTAAGACTTCGAGAGTTAAAAACATATATTTACTGATAACTACACACAGCTGGGCGTATATCGTCTAACTTCACCTCTGATCAAGGTCATCACCTATGACTGTGTTTATAAAACCTCTCTTTAACAGTATCTGTATAGACTTGGCAACACTGTAGGGTGTGTACAATTTACTAGATTATATTTTCTCAGTTTTGACAGTGTATTTAATTACTAATTACTTCAGATTAATTAAAAATTTTATATATCCTGTTTGTTCCACTTAGGAATTCCGATTTTAGTAATTGTAATATCAACTCGTCTCTTAGAGAGTTAGTGAACCGTGCTTACAAGAGATAGCAGCACGCTTGTTGTATTAAATTTGTCGTTTGCGTTGCCAGTAAAAGTTACTGTACGCAGAGCTCTAATTTACGAAACGTATTACAAATTTAAGGGAAAATAAAATAACTTTTTTTTTCTCCTTCCAAGTAAAATTTCAGTCGGTTTTTTTCTACAGCGAGTTTGGTTAGAAAGCAACTTAAAATATGTCTTTATTTTCGTGAACTTTCTCTCGTAACGACTTTCTAGAACACGGTTTAAAGTACACAGAGTCACGAGACGCTTTAACAGTCACTGTGCCATTTTTAGTTACAGAACACGAATTCCCATCGTAACGATAGTTAACCAGCAACTGTCTTTGTAAAAATATCGCAAATGGGACCGAAAAAGTTACAGAATAGGCCGCCTGGAGGTGTGCATATCATGGCATCGAAACAAAGTGGTGCCAAAATCATTTCGCGAAAATCAGTAATGAATAGAGATCAGTGGCGGCTCGTGGGTTGTCGCCAGGTAGGGCTAGAGTTGCCAAGAGCTGTACAGGGTTGTGCGCTGGTTGACTCTACAGCCACTGACACGCTGATGTGCAGGTGCCCCTTACTACTGAGTAGTCACAACACATCTAGTAGCCGGCAAATATTTCATGGTCGTTGGTCTACGACGCGTTCATCAGGAGTGTACAGTTCCGAGTATCTGCAGCTCCACCTGGCAACAACCCACGAGCCGTCACTGGTAGAGATGATGGTTAGAGATGTTGGTACATCGCGAAATTGTTTGTGTCAACGTACCGTTGAAAAAAGTCCTGTTTCTTGTGACATGTATAATTGGCTGTTATACTTCTCACACAACGTAGCTGACTGCAAACCAATAATTAGCGTTAAATATTACAACAGCGGGATTCTTATTGGCTCAGTCAAATAGGGTAACGACTCCGCGTACAAGCGAAAGCCAGTAATATTCTAATTAGCTGAACGTAGGCTTACTTGGAAACCCAGCCAACAGTCAAGTATTCCCGCGATAAACCATCATCTCTAATTATTATAGCCACGATTTTATGGCGAAAAGATTTTTGCAACATTTGGTTTCGATGCGTCATGTGCACACCTGCAGCTCTGCTACATCGTCTGTGGTTGGATGATTTTACTCTCACTGGCCTTGGCAAATTATAGACGTACAGACTCACAATAATCTTATTATGATTGGTGCAGTAAAATGAGAAACGTGTCTGAACAAAGACACGCTGCCAATAACCTTGAAACAGAACTGCCGATGTGCACGTGAGTCACTGAAACAAAGTGGGGCAAAAATATTTTCGCGACAAAATCGTGGCCCTACTAATTATGATTTACGGCGGCAAATATTTGTTTGTTTACTGGGTTAAACTTACGTTCAGCATAATCAAAAGCTCACTGGCTTACACCTGTAAGTGGAGCTGTTACCCTACTTGACTGAGCCAATAAGAATCCCACTATTAAATATTTTATGCTAGTTATTTGTCTGCAGACAGCTACGGAGTGTCAAGCGTGTATCGTACAACCATACATGTGACGAGAAATACAGAGTTTTCAAGCATTTGTTGACACAAAACTTTCGCAATGTACCATATTTTCTAGTTATGCATAGAAACGCGGAAATTTTGACGGGTTCAAGGACCAGCAGGCTGGACTGCACAGCACTTTATACACTATGTCCTCAGATACTTTTATATTGTCTACTGCTACACTGAGTGGACAGTTGTACATGTGACAAGGTAGCGAGGTAGTCAGTGAGTGATTATACCTGCAGGTCTGCTATTGGTGCAAAGTACTCAAGGAAACTGTGACTTAGGCCCTAATCCCGAAACTATTTAACGTTTACAAGAGTTCTAATTCTAACGTTTTCTGCACACGCTAGAATTCCAGGAATTGTAGGTTTGTGTCTCTTTTGCAATTTGTTGTTGACTTATTTGACATCTCTGGAAGTCTCTGAGCCGATTATAAAAATATACAAATAAAAATATACCTTAACATGCCCTACACCACTGTACACTCAAAAAATAATTTATAAACGTGCCAAACGTGCGTATAGGAGCGCTAAGAAAGTAGGTATGGTAGAATTGGATCCCAGACATCCATGGTAGCCCTCCCTAACTTTTTCATAAAACATTCTAATGTATACTGAAGTTACCAGCAAATACACTATAAACCAATACAGGACAGCTTGAGCGCTTTGGCGAGAATTCTGATTGTGTTATCTCGTCAAACCACCAGAGAACTGCATTCTACATTTAATTGATTTCAGATTACGCTGCCAACATTAAAATTCTGGAAAAAATTTATCTATGAAGAACATATTTTCGTAGCATGGAGAAAATAAAATGTAGCAATACGATAAATACGTAAAACTTAAATAAAACATGTTAAAATAATGAAATACCACAATGACACAAAAACAGTACCAAAATGTTAGTTTCACCTCATAGTGCTAGGTTATTTTTCACACTCTTACCGTAAGTATTTGCATAAAGCTGTCCGGTATTAATCTCTAGAGTATTCGTTACCAGACTTATACAAGTTTGCAGTTTTTACAAGACGGAAGTATGGTAACTGTCCCATGCTGCATTTAGGTTAAATTCTTCTTAGAAATTTAGAATAATTTTACAGTATACCAGCGAGCAGCTAATAAACATATGTTGTCTGCCTGAACACACAGACGTTCTTTGAGGCTAGCCTACATGTTAGTGAACTCGCGAATTGTCCCAGTCTCTAGTTACGAGTGGAGGGGCAGGTGTGGTCAAGTACACCCCTGGCCGGCTGGACGACTAGACTAACACAACTCTCTGGTGGCTATGTACTCTGGCTAGAAGTACCGTCTAGCTGGATGGACAATATCGTCTGCGGACCGGGTGGCGCCTCGCCGGACAAGTGGCTCCCACCCCCCGCCCACACTGGATGTGCACAGAGCCGACATCTGCAATTGACTCGACCCAGTCCTAATTACCGCGGCTTCATAGCCCCAGCTCCAGCCACTATTACCCTCTATCTCCCCCTGCACCCCTCCACAGTCTACAATACTTGGCTGCCTGCCCAGATACGCCCTCATATACTCCTAGTGGACCAGTCTCATTACCGATCTTACAATCATTAACTTAACATTTCACTTAGATGCTAGAGAAGCTAGTTACCCCTTCAACTAAATAACAACTCCACACATAAAACCAGTCTTTAAAAGAGTAAGAAATAATAGTTTCGAATTAGTGTCGGAGGAACGCCAAGTATACAAAATCATAGTTTATTTAAAGTTGGCAAACTTGAACCAGAAAATTTAACTCCAACAAAACTCGTTTATTTTTTGTGTTCATATGTTACAATTCCAACGCATAGATAAAATGTAAAATTATGCTACATTAAAATTCACTCAACTGCTACTTATTCTGTGGATTTAGTAGTGTTTTGTTATATTGTGTTTAAAATAATATAATTTTGAACAACTCATTTTGTATACTTAACGGCGCTCCGACGCATTTATGGACCAACAATAATTTTATACTTATTATATATTTTTTACTCTTATCGTTTTGTGTGTCGGTTATTTTTGTAATTGTTGATGTAAGTGTTATTTGTAACTTATTTAATCACAATAATTTTGCAATTACTGAAAATATTAAAGTAAATAAAAAATACAAAATGCGTCCACTCAGGCGGCTAACTTAATGCCCAATAGTAATATCGGTTGAACGTAAATATAGCAAGCAAATGCTAGTTAGTACTTAACACATAGTGCTGAAGTGGCATGTGATGCGTACGCCAGAATCGCCCGTAGAGTTCACTCTATTATATGACAGAGAACTCAGACAGGCAGCTCCCTTAACAGTTGTGTAACTCTCGGGAGTTGCCGTTAGGAAAGTACGAGACACGCCAGCCACGTACTTCAAAGTACGTCAATATGACGTCAGAGCACGTCTTACTGGGTGCGGACATTACCGACGACTACGAAGTAATCATTCAAATATCATTATTAATTTCTGATACACAGTCAAGTCATGGGAACATCTTCCGATACCAGACTGGCAAATTCTCTCTCTCTCTCTCTTTCTCTAGCTTTCTCTCTGTGTATTTTACCAATTGAGGTAGACGAGTGGTAAAATACTTGCTCGCATTCCGGAGGACTCGGTGCCTATTCCCGGCTCCGGCATTCATGATTTCTGATTTCCAAGGTTATCCGAAATCACTCTAGGCAAAGACCTTTCAGACTCATAAACTCATACCCCTTTCACCGGTGTTCCCCGAAAAAAAAAAATATATATATATATAAAGACATAAGCATACTCATAGCTGAAATCCATGTGGTGATTGGTACAAGCACCAAATTAATAAATCTAATTAAATACAGTATTTGGGGCCAACTATTTAAAAACATTTGGACTGAAATTACGAATTCGGTGATTCATGTTGTTATTGAGATATTCAACCCGGAAATAATTAACCTCCACTTTTTTTTAATTCCCCAAACATTATATGGGTGGCCACTCTCTAACGCTTATAATCTTTCCGTCACTAGGTTATGTGAATAATTCATGTTGTCTGTTTAAGCAGTGCGTATTAAGGAAAGAAAAAGTTATTCTAGCTGCAACCACTTAGAATGCATTCGTTTCAAGAAAAACGCACACCACTTTGTGCAGTGACAGTAACACAACGCCTGGTATGTATGCAACAATTTATACTTCCACCAAGAAATTGGTTTGTATACGATATGATCTTAAAAAAAAAAATACATCCAGTCATGTACCCAAAGCCAGCCAAGTACACCTGAAAAAAAAAAATTTTCCCAACTCGTTAGTTGAACGTCTTTCGGGAAGGGGGGGGGGCTAGGTTTTACAAAATTTACTTCAAAACTCTTTGTCTTTTTAATAGGTCATTTCTCTTAATACTAGTTCCCAAAACATTATAAAAAGTCCCTCGTTTGCTAGTTGCAATTTGGTTGACAATATTTAGGACTGTTTACAATCAAATAACAGATGCCTAAACAATATACTTAGGTAGCAGAATCTTATTTTAATGATTCCTCGTTTATGTCAATCAGCTAAATAATTCTATCTCTTTTAATAACGCAATGAAAGGATCTTGTGTTGTTTATAAACATTAGCTATTTGAATTTTCGCCTATAAAATACTGAGGGAAATTATTTGAAATCCTGTCTTTATAGCTAGAGAACTTTCATTACAACATAATTAAAAAATTATTTATTTGTTTATTTAATTTTATTAAAGGTACCACCAAAATATTACGAAAAATTTTTGGCAGATGTCTTTATAAATCTCAGTCTTTAAATTAAATTGACTTTTTGTTCTTTCATAATTTTAATGTATTTAAAACAAACCGCATAAGGAACCATCATTGACGCTGTTTGCATACATTCACAGCACATGATTATTTCGTTTTTATTTTAGTTTACATTATAGGCCTATTTAATCAAGTGTTTGTAAATACACATATGTATGTATAGTATACCTACTTTCAGAAACAGCAACGTAAATTATAATTTTTAATGTTTTTAAGAGTAGACATGACTTACGAATATGGATGAGGCAGACTTAACCGAATATAGTGTTTTGTTATAATTGTTGACTTTTCATTTTAATACATAGTTCAGTGACTACTTTGCACAAACACTTTTTTAGAGGTATAAAAATGTGTATCTAGAAAAAAATATTTAACATACAGTTCTGTTGTTTTCAGTATTTTTTTTTTTTTTTCAAATATACGGAAAGGCCTTACGAATAAACGAAGAAGACAGGATCCAAATAAGTGAAGTCGCAGTAATTAAGGAAAAAGTTGGAAATTAAAATGTGATGTATTTTAAATAATGTACAATACACCTTGTTTAAATATCTATACTTCTGCTAAGGAAATACATGACAATATTATATTACGTACAATATATAAATCAAGCGAAACTCATTTGGAGACTTCGTACAACCGTGAATCACTATACTATTGTCCTCAGTATCACATGTGGGTCAATTGTTTTTTATGATTCTTGCAGTTTAAAAGTTCTTATTTTATAAACGGGTGCAGATTTCGATAGTATTTTTACTCAATTTCTTATCGTTACAACGCTTTGAAGTACAATAAAAATAAACTTTTTCAGCGTGGTTCAGCATTATAGTGGATTCCCCGAAGTACATTATTAGCGAAACAATACCCATTTAATATTACATATTTTCGAGAGTAATTTTGTCGTAAATAAGAAATTATTACACATATTTCTTTGCTGATACACATTGTAATCTTAATAAAAAAAATAACTATTACAGATATTTTTCTTAATCATTTACGAAAACAAAGCCACATATTAAAGCATGACCAGAGCACAATTGGAAGTTACAAAATTTGAAAACATTCTGAGGTAAGGTAACGTTTCTTGAACGAGCTGAAAACTGTTTATTATCATTGTCTAAGCGCGCAGTAACGTGACTATGTCAGTCACGCTTTAAATTATGTATAATTATATTAAAGTGTGAAGATATTGCACATTTGTACCTTAATATCAATACACGATATGTTGTTCAGTTCAACATTAAAATTTAAGATGAAATTAATTTTTGAAGTTATATGGTGTTTTCCAATAAGACGAACAGAAATTTTTTTGTAATATTAGAATATTTAAAAATAATACGTTTAAATTCCGACGTACTTATGTTTCAGTATTGCAATGCATGTTTACTCTAAAACCGTAAATAAGCTCCGTACGGTGTGCCTGTCAAATCTGCCCTTTAATTTTAAGTCAACGGAGAGATTTCGTGAAAATTTAAAAACACGTTCTTGAGCACGGGTGAAGATGATGTGTGGTAAGTATGCAAGTGTATGACCTGGGTAGCGTAAGCAGGAGTACCCCGAGAAAAACCGCATGACAGTAATATCTGCCATTTTTCCCACTTAATACGGTTCCCTATATAGACTGCGTTTGTGTGTGTGAGGCAGAACATCGATAAAGCGCCAAGGTTGTCGGCCTGTGTATGTAACGCAGCTTCACCTCTACACACAAGACATCTCATTGGCGCGCAGGGCTTTGTTAGAATTCATGTTTCCATAGGACCGTTACATTTTATCTGCGGAAAGTATATTTTAAAGTCCAGTGCGTTCTTATATTTGTGCTTTTTTCGAATCTGGTTGGTATATTCCGAGATACAGTAGTCTGAAAACAGTACCATTCTCTTTAGTTTTTACTATTTTTACGACATTTCTTTAAAGCTTAAGAAGATGTGATATAAAAATTATTTCTGGCAGTTTTGTTTAAAACTGTTTTTGCTGCAGTAGATAATTTTTTCAAAGCAAGAAACTACAGGGTTTCGACTAAAAATTAAATTAGTATTAGGCTAACCAGAATTTCGTTAATTACTAATTAGCTAAACCACAGTATTTACTGTCTTAAAATATCAGCCCAAAATTGAGAAGGCGATTTTAAACAAAATTGCCAGACATTTGATATCTGCTCTCGTTTAGGTGTAAATAATTAATATTACAAAAAAAAATTGAAACTAGAGATCATGACATTAAAACCGCGTGCCGAATTTCTAAACTTACAGCATTCTTTTCGTAGACGAACCACTTTGGTGCGCGTTAAGTAGTTTCGTCAAAAAAAAAAATACTCGCTACTCGCTGCAACTAATTTCATGTTTATGTAGGGATCCCCTTTAGCATTTAAATTAAAAAAAAAAAAAAAAAAGAAAGAAGAAGTTAGGTTGAATTATGCATACACACTTCATTCGTGGAACACTGCTTGTACTGCGCCTACAAGAAACAACAGACAAACATTGTCGTAAATATAACATTAGCCTCGCCTGGAAGACGAGGTAGCGGCGATATTCAGTGGGGAAAGTACAATTGATTGACTTATTTAAGAGATCTTGGTCAGCACTAGGTATCTAGGACTATAGCGCGGGTGAGGGGTGACATACTGTAAGTATTGTGCAGCGCCGGAATGAAGGGGCGAGGGCAGTGGCAAAGCCAAGGGGGGGGGGAGATAGGGGTTGTAACCCCCCGGCCCCCCTTGCCCGGGGTGAATCGGCTTTCAAGACCTTAGGTGTTAAAATACCGTAAAACCCTCTCATCATCATTGCCCGGGGTGACGAGTTCATCGGTTACTTTACAAAAGTTTATTAAAGAATATACGAATTTTAATTACTGTTTATTAAAATATCTTATTAAATTTGTTTGCTGGCCTTTATGTATACTGCATAACCAGGCCTATAAACATATTTACATTACACGTTGTGTAATCCTGCTGCAGTAAAATATGTAACTTGTGAAAAGTGTTTACTTATCTCTTCATCGCTAACATAATCCAACCAACATATTATCTTTAATTTGTGTAGTTTATATTAAATCGATTATCGAATTTATTTTACGATTTCCATTCAAGCTAAAGTGTTTAAATTGTAGCAAGAGAAATAGGTTTGATTTATTTGTACAACCAAAATTTATAAGGAGGCCAGAAAATAAAGAATCATTCAAATATTTTTAATTATTGGATAAAGGGTACATTGCCTTACAATACAATTTACATTATATATATATATATATATATATATATATATATATATATATATATATATATATGAGAGCTTTAAAACAGGCATTGCTTAGGCCTTCTGCTTTTTGTACTCTTGATTATTTATTTTATGTTTGCACTTTGGTAAATTACTTCCCCATCCCCATCCCCGCGGGTTGTTTATCAAACTTGTGTATCTCCCCCTTTAGAAATGTCTGGCTACGCCACTGGGCAAGGGTAACGGGAGATCCCACTAACCAACAGCATCGTCCGGCACGATTCCCATATGCGGAAATCCGGGAACCGATCCCGCTGGGAATCGAACCCGGGCCGTCTTGATGGGTGACGAGTGCTCTAATCACTGCGCTAATCGCGGACACTGACAGAACAGCCAGATTGAACACTGACAAGGAGCTCAGCGATTCTGTCCACCCGCGCTGAAGACGGTTACATATTACAGCGTATCGTGGCAGACATGTCTGTCATCTACGAGCCTGTCATCTGTCACCAGCACACTAGGATGGTCCTGGGTCGAGACCCACGACGTTCCGCCCACCGTTAGATGAGCGTTCCTCCACCAGACTCCAACATGTTGACAATTGTCTCCAATGAAACGGCCACTCATTCTCCAGTAGAACATAAACTTAACTTAAATATTTTAACAACCGCAACCCTCCAATCTGTTTTAATGTTAACTAGAGCGAAGTAAAGAAAATTAATTTATATTAACGTGTTTCATTTAAATTTAAACATCACCATTAGAATTAACCATACACAAATTGTAATACAGTACATAACTGTGACTACATACAAGCCCCTCCCCAAAACTTATCTTTAAAACTGTATAAATAAATGTTTTAAAACAAACTAAAGTTTATAATTTTATAAGTTAGCTATTTTCCAACACAGACGTACTTAATCATCATTCGTAAGTCAGTAGCGTACCTTGCCGAAAATATCAGCGTTTGTAATAACTTGCACGAGAGTTATGTTTTTTATAATTAAAAAATTGTACAAATATGCTAATATGCATAATGGAATACCATCTTATTCCTGCAGGATTACTTTGGCTGTATAACCGAAGAATATGAAGCACCTAAGAAATTAATAAACAATGTGCACAATACGTAACTAATTAAGATTTCTTGTCTCAGTCGTTTAACAGGCGATTGTCTTAAGGGTGTCGTCTACCTACACGGTTGCTCAGGAACAGTAAGGGCGACATTGATGCACGTATAAAATGTCGCATCGCCACAACGAGCCGAGCCGTGAACTAGCGACCATGATTACCGCAGATTCTTTTAGGGAAAATATTTTGTGGCACTAACAAAATATTTTGTAAGTATTTATCCTATAAAATTAATTTTGTGGACACCACAAAAAACACTTTGTTGACACCACTAAAATATTGTGGCCACCACAAAATTATTTCGTAATTACTACAAAATTTGTCTCTCTGTATCGACTCGTCTAAAATAGTTTTTATTAAACGTATTTCCCTGCACATTATTTATAATTTGAAGCACGTGTTGGGCTAAGTCTCTGCGCTGTTCTGTAACACGAGGTTTCTGGCAAACATTCACACATGCTATTTGAGGCAGAGGAACTTGCAATGCTTGAATGTATGTACGTGGGTTGCAGCGTACATAAAGGTTGTCGCCTGTATCTCCATGTTCGCAAGACTGCCCGCGAGTACAGTGGACACGGGCGATGATGTATGTCATGTGCAGAGCATTGTCGCTCTTATCGCCACCTCGCTTCGCTGCCGCACACGAGAGGAACTGCTTCAAGGCGGAGATGTTGGCATATGTACTGTCAGCTGCAATGCTTACACTTTGATGGCTCGAGATATAAATTATCACTGTTGCTTCATGTTGGGATTAGAGCGCTCCCTACCTTTGCTTCATGGTCCAGTGTAAACCTTATTGATGTAATGTCTTGCATTAGGTTCTAACCTTTACGAGTTACACCCATGAGGGCAGGGCAAGTAAACAGAAGACTTGCACGGAGATTTGTATGTGTTTCTTATCGCTTGCCACATACGTCAATGCTGATAGACTGCCGGTACATTTAGCAACATAAGTTTTGCAACCCTTAGTTGTCCAAAATAAGGTATTGTTAGTGTCTCCCATCAGATAGTCTGTACATCTGTGTCAATTGCACAAACCATACGAAAATTATGTATTATGCACAATTACTGCGACACTCTACTCGTACACTTAAAAAAAAGAATTGCATTATTTTGTTAGGTTTTTCTTTGCGGATCGGAAATAGTGCCATACATAGAAAATAAAAATGAATACCTGAAGTTTTCACACTACGATTAATACTCTTTGATACCAAGTGATTCTTGTTGGTATCTACACTATCAGAACTTTTTTGAACAAAAATACATTCTTTTCCTTTCTCGAATACGCTGCCATGTACAGCAAAACACAAGATGGCTTTCTGGTAAACTTGTACGTCAGATTACATTTTTTTTTTTTTGGAATAAAACACAACATTTGGATATTTGCGTTTTAAAGGTTTCAGTGGTTTTTCTACCTATCCCTTTTCATGTGATGGGTTTCACCCAAACCCACCTAAGTTTTTATTGCACATCATCATTTAAGAACGCTCCTATCTGTATTTTGCACCTAAGATACACAGCATACGGCAT
>PNEQ01118026.1:36515-48797 GCA_003012365.1 Medauroidea extradentata
TGTCGCGAAAAGATTTTTGCCACACTTTGTTTCAGTGACTCACGTGCACATCGGCAGTTCTGTTTCAAGGTTATTGGCAGCGTGTCTATGTTCAGACACGTTTCTCATTTGACTGCACCAATCAGAATAAGATTATTGTGAGTCTGTACGTCTATAATTTGCCAAGGCCAGTGAGAGTGAAATCATCCAACCACAGACGTTGTAGCAGAGCTGCAGGTGTGCACATGACACATCGAAACCAAATGTTGCAAAAATCTTTTCGCCATAAAATCGTGGCTCTAGGCATAGGCAATGGGAGATGCAAAGCAAAGTGGCTGACATCTGGTGGTGAACTTCTGAACCTTCGGAATGGTGATACAGACTGCAGACGCTATATTGTACACGTGTGTAGCGAAGCTATTTAATGTCTATAAATAAATACTAGGTGGCAAGAATACTGTTCCTCATTGTAAAAATAAAATAGATTTATTAAAAATATGCTTCTATATGTATATAAAGAGCACTGTCGATAGGTAAGAGTGTAAAAATATAGTTACGAGTGTTATCATTTTCACACATCGTAACTTCTGCCAATAGATTCATATTATAAACAGTATTCTGCAAAATAATTCTGTATTACCTATTTGTATTTTCTTTTCCAATTTCTGTATGTATTGTAGTAAATACGTTTCTTTCATTATAACTGGTTTATTTAGAACTAACGAGGTTAGGCCTAACCTCGTCCATTTACTGAATACTAAATTGTAGAAATGATATAGTCGTAGACGTGTCTATTCATTTGTAAGCTTTAAAATACAAACTTAGCATGCGTGTCGTATTAAAAATAATATTCCGTCATGTTTATTTTTGAAAAGTAGATTTTTTCCTACAAAAAAATGTTACAAAAAATTTTCCGAAGTTACGTTTGCGGAACGTTTCGTAAATATCTAGTAACGTTAAAATTACAAGCTCATACTATCCCTTTTTTATATAAAGAATTAGTCTACTTGCAATAACGATAATATTAATATAATGTTGTAACAACAGCATGAACTAACCTTCAAGCCTTATGCAACCTATAAGCATTCTAAACGGACAGTTTTCGTGCGTGCAAATTGTAATCAATTTTGTAGTTTAAAAAATAATATATCAATTTATTTCTATAAATTGTATTTTCCGTGTAACCGTATAACAAGATCGTTTACTGCTACACTCTCGCCATCCGGATTTATTCCGCGTCACTTCTAATGCACATTTCAATGAATAATATGAGATATATTAAACAATTTATTACATATTGTGTATTAAATGGTTCGTCGTGTTCAATATTGGTTTTAAATACATTAATTTAAGCCTGCATATATCCACACGAACCCTTAAAAATGAAAATAAACTCGCGTTCCCATTGCCACGCATACGAAACATACGTTTCTATCACCATTCCGGCCGTCTGCAAGGCGCGACAGTGCTGCTCCTAGCGTTGCTTTGCATCTCCCATAGTGACTTTATGTGTACGTATTTTGTCGTGTTCCTTGGATTCTCGATGGTGCATATTTAACATTACCTTCATGTTTATATATCTCGATACCATAATGAATCATTTGTTTCTGGAACTCTATCGCTCAAAGCTGCATTCGTGATTTGAAATAAAAGTATCAGTCCTAGACTGTTGTATTAAGAGGACATTTTTTGTTAGACAAGTAACATTACTCAATAAACCATGTTCACATGTTCGAAAATCCCGACGGTAAAACAGTTGTATGCAATTAGAGAGTAGCCACCCCACTATTTGCATAAGAATTGAAGGAATCAACCAGCATTTGCTGTTGGTTTGCAGATCCCAATAGTATTAGACAATGCTAAAAATATTATATATTTATGTCGATCAGTTTCCGATATTTTGGGAAAATACTGTTTAAATTTCGATGTTCAGAGGCCCATTACTCCCTTAATATTGCGTTTGGGTGAAAAGTGCAAATATGTTTTCGTCGTTGTTTTTCGCGAGGAATACGCATGCGGAGTTTGTCCCCTATTTAAGAAACATCCTGTATACATGCTACTTACAAACTGACCTTTGCTCATGTTTTCATAATTGCGGCCATTTTTTTAGTTTTTAGCGTAGTATGACACAGATAAAGAAATATTCTTATTTATTTTAGTGTCGGTAAACATATTCTACTTGATTAGTTGACTTCACCCTTGTACTTCGTTCATAATTTCAAAACGGCGGCCATGTTTATATTTTTACCATAGTGTGACGTATTAAGATACTATTATTCCGAATGTCATCATACTTGGTATACATATACTATTCACGAAGCTGACTTTACGTTTCAGTAAGTCGTTCATCCTTTCTTCATATTTCCATAATGGCTGTCAATCTTATATTTTTATCACAGTAAGACATATGAAAATAAATATTATTCTGATTTTTTTTTAATCTTACTGCACATATACTGCTTGGTTAGTTGACTATTGTGTACATCGATCATCCAGTGTTTATAATTTCAAAATGGCGGCCATTTTTCTGTTATTAACTTAATGTCACATATATGAAGAAATATTTTTCGGAATTGCATCAAACTGGGTACACTTATATTACATAATAGGCTGACTTGACTTTTGTGTATTTTGTTTATGCTAGGTGTACTCAAAATTGGTAGCTAACATATTACTTATTTAATTTGACTTATTTTTTTTTTGTTCATACCATTTTTTATGGCGGCTGACTGTTCATAATTTTTTTACCACGCGAGATATCTGAGAAAACATTTTTCAGAACTCCTTCATACTCGGTACAGATATAGTACGTTTTTGTTCATGCCAAGTAAGTATTTACTAAATGTCGACTATTTGGATATATTTTCATTACACGAAATAAGGAAACATTTTTCAGAGTTTCATTAACCTCAGTGCTCATGCAGTACACAGTAAGTTAATTTGAGTTTTATGTCTTTAGTATATGTCGTGTCTATGCTATAGAAATGGTAACAATTTAAACATTTTTTGATAATGCGAGATATCTTAGTTACCAATTGTACAGTTTTTCATCGCATTTGGTACACATATTGTTCCAATTAAAGTGATACGCCATGTATTTTGTTCAAGCAGTGAGTAAGCTGCTTCAAAAGTCAACATTAATGAAATGTCCCTTGCTCAGTCTTATTGATTGAAAATAGTTCTGCTTCGGTCTAGCTCAGCGGGTATAATAAAGGTGTTAAATCATGTAGTGAATATTGATACTACAAGTTACTTCATACTGAGGCAAATGGCCCTCGCTCGCCATGGAGCACAATAAACCAAATCACTGATCAGCGACTGAGTCCAGACGCACAATTCCTCGCCTCCGATCTAAGCAAATAGTCTTGCTAATGCTCGCCAATCATGTCCTGGGACAGACACTAAGTCTGTGACACTTCAGCGAGATGAGGCCCAGCCCCGAGATACTATTAAAACTACGTCCCCCAAGCCAAGCTGGCCACACTCACCTCCAGCTTCCTTCGACCAATCAGAAACGCTGTTACATACAAACTTGTTTACATACAACTCAGAACGCAGGCCTTAATGAGTGTATCAAGTGTGAAATTTATTAATTAAAACCACCTAATTATATGTTTGTTCATACCCTGATATTCTAGTACATAAATGGCCTTTCTTATAAATAAAAATATATTAAATTTATATTTTAAATCCAGCTGCCCCGCGGCAAACCGCCGGTAGCGTCCTATTTCTGTCTCTGGCTAACACTCTCACTTAGTGGGGCGTGCGAGGCACTCTTCCCTGAACAATTCGTCAACCCTTGGCACATGCATGGCCTGTCACCCGCTTCCTGCAGCGTGGCGAAAAACAATTCTCTCCAATCTCACCATCCTCTGGGTCCAATATAAAATTTACATATTTAATTTATTTATCATTATTCTAACACTAATTTCATTAAAAGTCACAGTTTTCACAGAGTCCAGATTACAGTTTGAATTATCTTTGTACCCCAATTATTACTCTTTCTAGGAATGTTCAATTAATGTGAATAACTCTGCTGCATTAAGTTTACCTGCAATTCCGTAATGATTGCAGATACCAAAGATCAAAAAAACACATATATTGGAATTAAACTGATGACCCCTTACATTGTCATCGGTGACTATTGCTCACACACACACACACACACACACACACACACACACACACATATATATATATATATATATATATATATATATATATATATATATATATATATATATATATATATATATATATATATATATATATATATGTATATAAGCACTCTACATGCAATGACAAATTGGCTTATTACATGTGTTAATCGTTATTAGAAGCGGAATTTAAAAAAAAACGTATCACATTAAGTATAAAATGAACTACTAAAGATAATGTAATTTACCTTCTTTCTGTGTCGTCGTAGTACCAAATACAACAATATTGTGTTTATGTATTTTGTTTATACAATATTCCGTTTTTTTAATATATGTTGTACTCCGAATTTTTTAAAATCATATCATGTATTAAGCAATAAATTCTCCAAAGTTTCTTCGGGCTCTGTACACATTTTATACTACGTAAGATAACGTGAATTTAAAGTTGTTGTGTCGAGTAATAATTGCTCATACATCACCCAATTCCGAATATTTTACGATAAGAACACATAATTTTTAATAAAAGTGTGTCAGTAACTGCATGACGTATACAGAAAACTAATTTGATATTTACAACCATTATTACCCGAAGCCTTTAATGTTGTAGGTCCACATGCTACTAGATAGCACGAGAACAAAAAAAAATATTACTATTTATACTGTTGGAGATAGATAAGTAATGCTCATATCTACACAACATATAAACTATTCTTGCTATAAGCATAGAGGTAGAAGCAACTCTGTGCATATACATCTTTGGCTGTGTATAATTTTATTCAGACAATAACAAAACAAACTCTGTAGTTGTGTGATATTAAAGTTTTCTATTAAATTATATAACTTGATACCATTTATTTTCCCACAAATACACTTACTATGTCAACTTTTAGGGTTAATTTTCACCCACTTTGAGGAAAGTAGGCTTGTCGTATATGCGGATATGCTAGTAACTTCTTGTCTAGGGTTGTTGGTTTTCCATATTAAGTACGTATTTAAAAGTGTACATTTCAACTGGTGATTTTAGCGTTTATTTAGGTACCTCACGCTCTTTATAAAAACAATCAGAATGTGGTGTAAGAGAAGTAAGCTAGAAACACGAGAGCAGTTGCAGGTGGCACTGCGTGGCGCGGCGAGGCACATCAGAGCACACGTGCCAACAGTCAGAGAATCCTTGCACAGGACTTGGCAGTGTGGGGCAGGAGGAGGTGAGGTTTCTGTCACTGAATTTAATCTCGCCTCTCTTATTTCAGGCGGCGGGCGCGAACTGCTACGGCTCGTATCATCCGGCAGGCGGAAACGGGCCGCGTGACGGCCGCGAAGAGGAAGAGGAAGGACGGAAGAAGACGAGAGGAGAGAGAGAGAGGAAAGAAGACGAGAGGACACGGCGCAAGTTCCACAACTCGCAGTAAAAATAGAGGGCAGCGGCCGCAAGCAAAACTTCTCGTCGCCGAAGAGGAGGAGATCATAAAACATAAGAAGGTCGCAGTAAAATGGCGGCCGCTTTCTTTCTGCACGATAAAGCCGCCCTCTATCAACGGAGCGGGATAAAAGCCTGGATGACGCCGGCGTAAATAACAATTACTGTTCGTCATCAGAGACTTCATAGCTACGACCGCAGCAGACAAACAACTAGAGGAGTGGTTCAATTATGCACGTCTAACTTACATGACAAGCGCATTATAGCAGTATTAAAACTAAAAAAGTATATATAATCTATAAGGCGTACTTGTTTTGGACATGAACGCTAAAACAGTATGTCACTCATATATTACTTTTTTTTATGCAAAACTGCTTCACTTCAGTCCAATATATGTATCTTAAAATAACACACACATATTTATATGTATTTACGGCCGTGATCCAATATTTCTATTGCGATTATGATGATTGTTTTTAATTCCTAGACAAGGACAGATATCGAAAAACTGTCCCACACTTTTGTTAAAAATTGTCGTTGCTATGGCGTCCAATATTTTGAAGATAATTACCTGAGTAAATTTGATTAATTAATTTACTAACGATAATATCATTAATTACATATTTAGCTAAAACTATTGTTTATTTTGTCCTGACAAATTTACTAGCTCTGTATAAAAGTTTTCTTTACAAAACTCTTGTATAGGCCTAGTTTTTCGATTTTTCGATATCTGGTCTCGTTTAGGATAAAAAAAAAGTAACAATCGTAAAAGTAGTGGAAATTATGGAACATAGCCTAAAAATACGCTCAACTATTGGAAATAAGTTTTTTTCTGCCATTCAAAAAAAAAATATATTCAGATTGCTGTGTGTGGAGATAAACCTGAAACACTGAAAGAACAATTTTGTACGAAGTCTTTCCTGCCAAATTATTTTGTTGTAACGACAAAATAATTTTGTGGTGATCACAGTATTTTAGTGGTATCAGCAAAATGTTTTTGTGGTGGTCGCAATATTTTAGTGGTATCTGTAAAATGTTTTTGTGGTGGTCACAATATTTCAGTAGTATCAGCAAAATATTTTGTGGTGGTCACAATATTTTATTGGTATCAGCAAAATGTTTTTTGCGGTGGTCACAATATTTTTTGGTGTCAGCAAAATTATTTTGTGCTGGTCACAATATTTTAGTGGTATCAGCAAAATGTTTTTGTGGTGGTTGTAATATTTTAGTGGTATCTGCAAAATGTTTTTGTGGTGGTCACAATATTTCAGTGGTATCAGCAAAATGTTTTTGTGGTGGCCACAATATTTTAGTGGTATCAGCAAAATGGTTTTGTGGTGGACATACTATTTTAGTGGTATCAGCAAAATGTTTTTGTAGTGACCACAAAATAAATTTTGCGGGTTAAAAGCTCAGAAAATATTTTATAGCTGCGAAAAATATTTTCCACGAAGTTCGAAGCATAGCCTACATTCAATTTTTCAACATACTTTATAAATGAATAAATAAAATTTAAAAAAAATATATATATATATACATATAAGCTCATCGCTTTAAGTCTCAAATGATAAAAAAAATGATTACTAAAACTGCACGCAATGAAAGCAGCATAGTTATTGATGTGCGTACCAGTGTCACCCATATCGCTTCTATGTTTATTGCTTTCACTTCCAAGAGACAAATAAATCAGACGAGTTCTTCTCACTGATGTCTGTATTTACACTGCAACTTTTTCTAAATTATAGCACCGATCCGATGGAAAGAGAGTTAAAATTATATATAGAAGTTAAAAGTACATGTGATTGTTTCGCGTGTATAAATGGCAGTGTGTCTATACACTTATAGGAAACAGACGTGTGTATACTAAGGTTAACTGACTTGTACAGTAATAATGTTCAAAAGTTGCTCTATTTATAAAATGCAGAAGTACGTTTCTATACTGTGTGTAGATGAAATGGCACTTAGTTACGTTCTAGTAATATATTATATTTACTATGTAACAATGACGCGTAGCTCTACCACAGTGAAAATGTATTTTAAAAAAAATTTTTGCGTATTATTTGTGAACTACATTTAACTATCGCCACATACTAAAATTTATCTTTTTTTAATTTTGCACGTGTATTCTGGGGAAGTAAAATGACTGATGTGGTGATTTTTCGAATAAGATAAAGGTTTTATTCTTCGTATTATTATTATTATTATTTTAATTATTAACCTATTACAGTTGTATATTTAATATTCAAACATATACATGTACGTCCGCTTAGAGTCAGTCGTCCTCCGGCAAATTGTCGACGGGAAGACTTCACGCCAGATGTTCGTCTTGTGCGTAGAGGCAATTAAATGAGTTGTTAGTAACTTAAATTCGGCCTTAATGCTGGCGCTCTACGAATTTTTGTTCGCGAAAAATAACCGTAAGCAAACTGAGTCTTTATCCATTAATTGAAACCACGATTTCACCGCTAATATACCTCGATATTTGGCTACGTTTGCACATTTGCATTGTTGTGGACTTCAGATTATAAAATTACTTAGTTTTGAATTTGTGTAGGAAAAGTAAATTTCACAATTAACGACATATTATGACTTTGTGTTTCTTCATCATTTCCATCTAATAACTACTAGTATCTGAAAAAATACATATAATACTATTTATTATTATTAAAAAACCACTGCGGCTCTTGCAATAACGTTACTGATTTCATAACAAATGAAATAAAGTAACCAAAAAGTTGACAGGGTATTTTATAACATACTTGTATTAATTTAGGTTTGTAATTCAAAATATTGAATTTATGTTTTCGTTATACCAAAATTTTAACTGCCGATCGAAAGAACAAACACTAAAATGTAATGTATTAAAAGATTGTAAGATTTCAATTAATTGAGCGTTTCTTAAATTATGTATGCTTCAGTATTTAGAACCACGCTGCACAATTTCAAATCACGTAATACGTATATGATATTCAAATAAACTTAGGTTTTTTTTATAAATAGAATGCTCTCAACACCCAGGAAATGCTTTAAAAGTCAAATAAATAATAGCAATGTTTGAAAATTCACTGAATACTTAGTTTCATGCATATGATTAGGTCCAGTACGCATAAGAATACTACACTTTTTAGCAATAAACTGTTGCGCATATTCTGTAATGTATTCAGTGCCCACGATTTTTGGTGAAAATAACTCAACAGTTTGTTACAATGCCTTACGTGCATATCTGCAGGTCTACTTCATGGTTACTGGCAGAATGTATTATTACACAGACGTGGCTCATTTGACTGTGCCAACAGGAACAAGGTTACTGCGACACCACACGTCTGTGATTTGTGGGTAGAACCATAGACGTTGAGAGTTATAAACAACCAGTCACTGACCACGAAGCAGAGCTGCATATGTGCACATGAAGCATTGAAACAAATTGTTGCAGAACTATTTTCGCCAAATATCGTGGGCTATAAATACATGTTAATGATGCAGAAATTAAAAATGATTCAGTTACTTTCACACACTACATACTTCATTATTAACAACTTTGTTGGTTTTATCAGTGACTAATTTGCAGTACCTAAGCAGAAATTCTGCACATAAAATTAATACTTAAGATTTTACCTAAGTGCATTGCCTCAAAACGGCAAAAGATGCTTTTCAACTCATATTACAAAACTGAAAATACATGCAAATAAAAATTTTCAAACATTTTATTTAATCATGCTTAAAGTTGTAAGTATCTGCTTTTTTTCACAGAGCGAGGTCATAAAACCACTAATAAAACGTGACTGAATCCGAACTGCAAACAAAGTTGTGTAGTATTCAATAAATCCTGCAATTCTTAATTTTCACCTTGATAAATGTTGATTGTTCGTCTTGGCATCGTCACAGGCCAAATCATATTACATGCGAACACAATGAAAACAGTTAGAATTTTATATGTACAGTAAGTTTTTTTTGTGTAGCAGTAAACTTATTGTTTCCTTAATGTACAATTCATTCATTGTTTTCCACTAGCAATATAACAGAAAACATGCGTATTTATTAAAAACTTGTATATGTGCATTCCATACGATATTACTCAAGCTAAGAATTTATGTTGTGATAGTAATATAACGCGGGGTTCTTCTCCGCATCTCTCGATAGTGTATTCTCAATTATAAAACCTAAAAAATGTACTTGTCATCTCACTATTTTCAGTTTTTCTGATATGTGCTGAGCTGCCCTGCTAAGTGAAGAGGCAAATAAAATATGTTGTGTAAATTAGTAGCCATTCATTTTTGGGATCGTTTGGCCGACGAGTAATCACTACTTATTTATTCTAGACTTATACGATAGGCTTACTATTTGCATGTTTATTCCAGATCCCTACACTTGTTGAGTCTTAGTTCAATATAAAAAGTTTCATGATTAGTGACCTGAAAAATTGATGTTTTCTTTTGGAGACATCACATATATTTCAAACAACAGCAAAGTCGTGTCATTTTCACAATGAGTCGATGTCAATTTGGACACCTCCTAGAGGGAGCTGAGCTAATAATAAATAAGCCACTGAAACTATCCTCAATTATGTTGGTACCACTGTGTCAGCGAGCAGCCAATGAGCAGGTAATATCTACTTGAGTGCACACATATTCTTGGAAGATAGCATATACATCTCCAATTATAATGTATTCATAAAAAACCGTAATGTCACTATGTAGCTTAAAAGTCTCACATAATTCATAATTCTATTAAGTTTGTTATAACACCCTTTTAAGAGATATTACAGCAATAAATCACAAAACGTATTCATGGTTTTTTCTTTAATAAATGCGAATAGAATAAACACATTAATAATTGTTCACGTTAAGTGCTAATATACCTTCGAATTTTTTTGTATAAGATGAATTCAGCAGTTAAAATGTTCCATTGTCAGTTAATTTGATTAACTAATGTTCTTAGAGTAGTTGCAAGGCTTGCGATTTTTTTTTATTTTACAGGGAGTAAATACAGGCTAATTTGTTTCCCACTTGATGATCCAGTTAGATGCAGTAGAGAGATGGTTTCACTTGCCAGTTTGTTTGATATGACAGTAAAATTTTAATTTTAATAAAAATTTCCCTCTATTTTAAATCTACAAATATTGTTACGAGGTTGGTTAAGAGTAAAATAAATAATAAATAAATAAATCATAAATGTGTGGTGAGGATACAGACAGTGTCGTTGTGTTGAGCCGTTATGTTAAAGACCTTGACTGTAGCTAAAGTGTAATGATGTAAATAAAGACTGGAGGATGTGTGTATATCTAAGTATACTGAATTCTAGCAATGCAAGACTACGAGGTGGAAAGCAAATAAACATCACAAGTAAATAAAACAAGCAACCATAACGATAAGCAATAAATATAAAATAAACTCTATAATTATTAAAACAGCACAGGGGAGGGGGGGATAAACACATATGGTATGTAGCTCCTTAAGTAAAATAAAAACAAACACTTTACGGACAACTTCCACCTTGTAGCCTAGCTACATAACTGTCTGATTCTTATGTTTGGTAGAGTACAACAAACTTACTGAAATAAAAAAATAAGTTCCGCTTGGCAAACCATCTATGCGAGGGGTACCGAAGATCGAATACAGACTATCATTCCATATGGGCCGCGTCTCCCTATCTTGTATCGTACATGTGTCACATACCATCAACTATTAATAAAGTAGTTAAATCAAGATACATGTTCTGCAATAAGGGGTTACCAATTAATGTTAAGGGGACTGCAGATCTAATACACGAAATGAAAGAATGATTTCAAATAATTAGAGTTTATTACAAAATATTATAATAAAACGTTACAAAAATAAAGATTACATTAATGAAAAATATAATTGCACAATTTGGAAAAGATTTTAAAGCGTGAATTTACAAGTAGATGTGATTAATGGTGATGAATATTAAACAGGTACTACATTAATAGATGATACTGCACATTAAAGTGGTTTCTGTCATTACAAAACAATCAAACTCAAGGTCATTACATTTCTCTGAAACAGTTTATAAACGGCGATTGTACTGGCCAACATCAAATACATGGGAAAGGGAATCGACGACTATTCAACAAATACCAAACACGAAAGTTGAAGGGGAATTAGTTATACTTAATAAAAAAATAATAACAAGAAATAATACTTATCATTTTGATGTTCCTGTCCAGCGAAGTCTCATCCATCTCAGGGCTACGAAGTCTTCTTGCCCATAGAAAAATTAAATATTAAACAACTTAACGAACTTAAAATTTAATAGTAATAAATAAAACTAACTAAGTAAACTGAAACCTCTGCCATCTGACAGCCCGAGCCCTTAGGCTTACACCTCGCCTATCGAGGCATCGCAATGCTCGCCTAAGATCTAACAAAAGAAAAAGTTCATCAAAAAGTCCGCCAAAGAAAAGCTCGACATTGACAAGACTCGAAAAAGCCCTACGAAAAATCTCTTCAAAAAGCTCCCCAAAACATGGCAGGCAGGTATTTATAACTACTAGTTGCGCCGTCCAGAACCTTCCATGATTTAACTTCTTGGAATGGTCAGCAGCGACCATTCCAGATTGGCGCAACATCTGCTATCTCTGTCAGCGACATTTGACATCACGGGCGGGGGAACTGTCCGATAGCGGAACGAGTGCCCCCGAAAGGCCGCCGCACACCGAAGGTACCAGAAGGACCCACAGCACACGACCGTCCGGCGACACCGAAACAT
>PNEQ01118026.1:48897-78116 GCA_003012365.1 Medauroidea extradentata
ACTCTAGATTTCCAAAGAACTGAATACTCTTTAAAATTATAAACCAAAACGACTTTACCACCTATCTCGAGTATGGATGAGAAGAAAAAAAAAAAAAAACAAAAATATAAAAGCCCAAAATTTAGCATCACAACAATATACTCCCGAGCAGTTCCTAAAGTTGAAAAAATTAAACGTGTAGTTAAATAATGTTGTAATACGTTAATAATATTTAATTATAACCATTTATTGCTTATAAACATTTTGCAAATCATGAAAGTAGTCAAAGGTTTAATATGTGTGTAGTTTTGTTAAAATACACTTCATTTAATGTAATTTGCATCCTGTTTGTAGAACTTCAACTATGCAGTACCGTAAGCAGCTTTGTGAGCGTAACGATTAAAAATAAAATACCAAGTCATATCATGTATCTTTGGGAATCTGTCGGTTTTCAAATTTTAAAATACTTGTTAATGTCTTGAGAAATTTCGGAAATGCACTTTCTTCAAGCAACATTCCCTCATACAATTTTCACTGCAAGCTTCTGCTCGATTTTGTGAAGAACTTAGCTAACGTATGCGGGATGCGTAGAAATTTACAGTTCTATTAGTTGAAAAATTAAGTCGAAAATCGGTTTTCAGTTTGGTTCGTAAAATCAATATGAAGTACTTTAAATAATACGAACAATAAGACATATTTCATTGTTTAATCTCTTTTCATACTCCTGCCCGCTTATAATCCAACAGCTTTGTAATTCGTAGTTAAAGAAATATAATTTTATAGTCTACCCTACGGGTATCATTTCTTCCAATATATTCACTTTGCGGACAAAATGGAAACACGTTTTCGACTCACTCTTTTGAACAGCCCACGAATTACAAAATTAACACACTTCATACTCTCGCATTTTTTATGTCTTGTGGAACAGCAGTGTACAAGATCTGCATCGTAATTGTGCTTATTTAACATCAAAGTAACAACTCCTACATTAAGTTTTTTTTGGCAATATTCGTTTGTGCGCCTGGGTTTGGGTTCTCTCTCCAAACAGGCTACTTGACACATGCGGACTGTCTCGCATCTCAGTAAATGCCGGTGCACTTTATCCATAATTCAGTACATGGTTCCTTACCTCATTCTGTACAAGTGGCACTGCGGCAAAGTTTACCGCAACTACGCTTGTTAAAGAGAGAATGCCGTACTTAATTTCACAGAAGAGCCCGTCCTGTTATTCATCGTAGAGAACGTTTACGCGCATGCGCAGTGCTCGGTTCCTACCACCGCGCATGCAAGTAGGATTGCCAATATGTTTTCAATAAGAATAAATTTATTGTTTTCTACCGAACACCAACCGTCGAATTTTTCGAAACCTAAATAATACAAGATACTTTCACTCATTTAGCAACTAAACAAGTCGATGGTGTTTTGGCAAAAGGTCGTAAGTAAATAAGATATTTTCAAGCTTAATTGAACCACTGTGTTGATTTGTTGGACTATGTGTTTGATTTGCACAACCATAAGGTGTACGTTTACATTTTCTAAAAATATTCCCTAGTTAGTTATTAAAAGAACAAATAAGTAAGCCTATGTTAAAACTCTGCACTGTGGCTTACGACCTTTCGCCAAAACACCAACGAAGTGTATTGTAAGTAAAACTTTTTTTTTAATTTTACAGTTACGATTTATTGAATACATATTACCAACATCACAAATATATTGTTGTCCTGTGTATGGGAACTTATTGGTAAAAAGTGATAAAGTGTTAACAACATATAACGTTTTTAAATCTCAAGCAACGTTTACCAACGTGGTTGGCGCAGTTCCTAGAGCATTCATCTCCCACCAAGACGAATGGGGTTCAATTCCCGACGAGGTCGGTTTCAGGGTTTTCGCATGTGGGTATCGTGCCGGACGATGCCGCTGCTGGGCGGGTTTTCTCGGGGATCTCCCGCTTCCCCGTCCCTTATTTTCGGCGTGGTCCATACATAATGTCACCCCTCACCAGCGGTAAATACCTATATGTTAAGTGCTGAACAAAATATTTTCACTTCATTTCATGTACATAATTATGTAAGGAACTAAGTGGAGAGTTAGAGATAGCGTGTACCCTGCTTGAGGTACTGTAAGTGTGTGTGATGAAGCATGTGTTCTCACAGACAGTGCTGGTAGCTGGGGGCGTCTACGAAAGCCGCAATTCCCAGCGAAGGGGACGTTATACAACTGTCTAGCTGCTCCGGTTTCCTGGAATCTTCCTTCTAGAGAAGAGCTTACTTCCTGGAATAGCACGCGGCTTTGTACAATACAAGTGGGTCTTCCAACCATACAGCCCGAGTTGTGTTGCTTTGTTTCCCACACTGACTTGCTTTACTACTGCCAACTTAACATACTCTCTTCCTCGCTTCAGGCCACCAAATTTAATGCCGAAACTAATTTCAAGATTACATTCATAAATATATCAAATGTAAAGAAACTACTGAAACTTTTCTAGTTGTTTTCATTACGCATAATACAAATTAAATGCCGCGGTCTAGCTCTTTAAAATATTGTTAGAACTAATGAGGTGCTCTCAAATTTTACTTAGGTTATTCGTGGTAATACGTGTTAAAAAAAATACATCAAAGCAACTGATGAGAAGAGAAAATAAGTAAATTTTTAGCTATTGAAACTAAATAAATAATTTCAGTATGTACGTATGTACTACACAGTAGGATTAATTAATTATTAATATACATTTTAAATATATAATATCTCCCATAAATAATAACTGAAACTTTTTCAGCTTCGTGTATCGCTAACATGCCATTTTACACCTTTTTAAATAGAAAATTCAGTAAACCAATTAATTTTTAAGTGTTTGAAGGTCAAAACGGAGTTCCAAAGAGTTTTAACGGACATTGCAAAGCATGCAATGAGAGCAAGTAATTTTATAACACAATATTTCCGTTTCGAATAAAAGACTCCTGTTTTGAAACTAGTGTAATTTGGATTTACGTTTTAATAATGTATTAGAGGAATCAATTAAAGCAACGAAAACGTTAGGCAAATGCTAAATATTTGAATTGCGTGTAGGCATTAAAGACGGGGTAGATTGACGTACAAGAAGGTAATATTGTTTGCAAGGGTCCTGATGTAATGAGTACGCACGTTTACCTGGCAAGCCAAGGTGCCAACCAGCTATCTACTCACGTGCACTTCGTTTACCTGTCAATACGAACACAGAGCTAGGATAGTAGTTGTGTTACTCGGGCATCACATATCAATAGTGAAAATATACCAGCATAATAAACATATCTAACAATATTTACAGTTTGTCCATAACTTTTAACCTTTAAAATTTTTACGTATACATACAGTTACGAAATGAGAAATACACAGTAATTATTTTGTGCACAGGGCACATTTCTCCATTCTCAATTAGAAACTATTTTTAACGCAAACCTAGTATCATAAAATTAAACAGGATTTAAACACAAATAAAATATACATGGGCTAAGTGGCAAATTTATTTCTCTTAACAACAGAGGTTTTCTCCAGTCAAATATACATTTTGTTAAATCAGCAATGCCAATAATTGACGAGTATTGTATATTGTTCGTTCAACGAATATTCTATCCAATACACACTATTTTCACAACATAAAAACATAGAGCCTTCATGTACCAAATGTACCAAACCTTTTATTCTATGAGCAAAATAGTTTATATTTTTCAAATATATATATATATATATATATATATATATATATATATATATATATATATATATATATATATATATATATAAGTAGTATGGTTATGACGATTCCAGGACAGGAGCCGGTGAGTGGTGCCCCCCGCCATATTGTAACGTCACAGCCCCGGACACCATGTTATTGGAACTTGATCTTTAACCTTGACATTGATGTCTAGGTCACCGAGTGTCAAATAACCAAAATTTTCCAAAACTTCCAAAAAATTTGTAACAATTTTAAAAATTGAAATAACAGTAAAATTCCAAAATATTTAAAAATTCAAAACAATAAAATAATAATTTGAAAATTAAAAAAACCCAAAATATAAAAAAATTTAAAAAATTCCAAAAAATTAAAAAAAAAATCCCTAAAAAAATATTATCTCCGTCTTGTTTCCTGAAGCCATCTTGTTTCCAGACGCCATCATGTTTACGGACACCATCTAAGCGTTTCTTCCGAGTCTTCCGAAAATTATTCGATTCCATTCTAACCTGGCACATATCTAATAAATAAAGTGTACTAAATTATTTTTATATTAAAACTATTTAATAAAAAACTATGTAATAAAAAGTCTATATAAAAGACATTTAAAGAATCACCGACATGTATTACCCGGACGAACTCCATCGACACACTGACTCCCCTACAATTTTTACATGTATATATAAAATCACCACACCACCTCCCCTATTTTCCCTTCCCCTCCCCGCATACCCAGCAAGTATTTTAATTGACTGTTAGTCACATGATGAATTCCCTTTTCCCTTTCCCCCACTTTTCCACAATCTTCTTATCAATCGTCTAAAAGTTATTTCCTTTATAATTCTCACTAAAACAGCATGTCTTTACACATCAACTAGATGACTCTGAGATGTAACGACCATCGATTGTGACTAAGTACTGTTCATCAATTTCAAAATTAATAAATTTTTTAAATATTGTAAAAATAATTTCAAAACATCATTTAAATGCCATTAATCAATACTTCTTATAATCACTGCCTTCTTAACTATCCAACTGATTCCCAATAAAATCAATCAATAATTTTTTAAAAACTATTTGATACACATTTTTATTACAAATTCATGGACTTTATTTCCTACAGAACTTAATTGTCTACACTCACACTCCTACCAAATTAGCTACATCTCTTTCAACTTCTGATAAAATAATTCATTAGTTTAATAAATAATAAATTATTCTGGACAATTACATAAGCAAGACTCTTCGACTACTATCAAACATGGCATACACCACCCCATCGAAGAAATTGTCATATAATTTCATATTCATACTACTTATGCTAAACGCACCACCACTACACCGCCGCACATACCATCCCCCGCCACCAAATACCCCCTCATAACTCTACCTTCACTCTCCAACAGTCCTTTCAGAGCCTGTCCGAACTGATCATCAGACTCTTCTATAGTATACATACGCATATATGCCTTTGTCTCTGCTTAGCGAGCAGGTACATATACACGACTACTCGCAGCTATGCAAATACTATCATCCAATCTCATATCACTGGCCAGCTTCAATACCAGATCAGCTATTTCAGTTAATATTATTACAATTTTCTATTCTGTATTTACTTTTATAGACGAAAAAAGTATTTAAATCCTAATAATTACTCTCGTCAAACTCACAAGTTAAATAAAAACACCTGTTTCCCTAATCATCACATTTTATGTACACATACAATCTATAATCAACTACTTATAAAACAAACACCACATCCCTTGGAAATATATTTAGTCTTCATTTTAAAATAATCACAGCCATGTCCATATATTGCCTGGTTAAGCAACAAAACACCATACTTTGTTGCACTCATCAACTTAGTGTCGTCTCAATGTAAACTTTGGCCTCGTAACAGAAGCATCATCCATGCTTCGTTGACCCAGTCACATATATTGCCAGTTTTAACAAGGAAGCCACATGCGCCGTCATAGTCATTGTCATGGCGGTAGTGGTAGTTATCACCGGCGAATATGTCACCAACAGAGGTGAAGCTACCACAGTGCTAGTCGAAGTTGTTCAACACGAGCTCACATCTCATCATAACATATTCACTGATGTAGCTAAAATGCTGCTTCATTGCTACAATTCCCACTAGTCATAGGAAATATCGAACACATACTGCTCAATTTTTATTCCGAAGTGAGTTATAGTTATAGGAAAGTTACGTCATATACAACTTTAAACAGCCGTCTCTTATTCATCCAATTTCATAAATGTCATATAGTGGTATATTCATCGTCCTGATCCCTTTCCTACAGAAAGCAAAATAACTTACAAACAGTAAGATGTTTGTAGCTTTGTAATTTACAAAGAAACAGAAGTAGATACACTTTTGTTGATTAGTAGCATAATACAGCATTATTACCCATCGTAATATACATGTGATTGTGAAAATGTGAAAAATAAAACAGTAAGTCGTATTAAAATAAGTGGCGTATTTAAGGCTTTTAAATGTAAAAACATTTTGCACGTCAAAGTATTTGCGCAACTTTGATATACGTTCGTTGTAAATATATTAAAAGTTAAAAGAACAATACCAGATAATTTGAAAGCTTTGAAAAAAAAAACTACTTAAGAATTTTTAAAAATTCGGTAATACTTCCATTTACGTACTTACACGAGAAATCCCACAGTGCTTTACCGCTATTTTTCTGTTTGTAATTACAGCTACATGCCTGACGTAATTAACTTGTAAAAGTACGCCTTATGCCTGCCTTTGCCCCAGAAGGGTGGCATCTGTTTGCTTTCCCTCAGTAATAATTCAAGCAGCCCGCGTATTATTCAAGGATTTGTTATGGAAGAGGTCATAATCGCTCTGCCAGCGTTAAGTCCTACATTACAGAGTTTTCGTAGAATTAATGTGATAATAAAAAACCTGGATAGTGTGGTTAAACGTCTTCTCACTGAACTGAAGATAACGGCAATTGTAATAATCAGCTTCAACTTCTACTCACTAGGCTATCTGAATTGTCTTGGTATAGGACACCGGGATAAAGTGAGCACAGAAATGTAAACCTTGAAAAATATCACTAGCCGTTACTGCATATAATTCAGCATTAACTACAGTTGCCCTACTGCTTGTATGGTTGGCAGCGAAATTACGCAATATAGTTTCATGTATTTCCCTATTTAAATTCAACAAAACTGAAACTAAACTAACCAAAATCGACATAATCGCATTTGTTATGACAAATAAAATTTTTTTTTTACTAAACTGTATGGATTCACACTAAATGTACAGTTTATCTTACACGCGCAAACTTCAGGTGACGTGTCCAGAGAGGTTAGATGTTTCCCGTAGTCAGTCGTTACACGCGGAAAGATACGAATTGGCTGAAAATAGAACTGTAGCAGGGCTTTGTCGAGTGCTCACTTTATTCCGAACTGAATATATTCGTCTGTAATTACTAGGAACCTGTACATTTCGCGTTAATATCTGACAACAGCTGGACTCCAAACAACTATGTTTGCTCATACGACTTCTGCTGTTGGCCGTTAGTTGTGTGACACGCCTGAAGTACTTATTCAACGAATGATCTAGGTAGAGCCCACGATTATTCGTGATAAGAATTCTGCAACAGTTCGTTTTAATGTCTTATATGCATACATGAAGCTGTGCTTCATGGTTACTGCCAGAATGTATTATTGCTCAGACGTGGCTCATTTGACTGTGCCAACAGGAACAAGGTTACTGCGACACCACACGTCTGTGATTGGCTGGTAGAACCCTAGACACTGAGAGTTATAACAGCCAATCACTGACCATGAAGCACGGCTGCATATGTACACATAAGACATTGAAATAAATTGTGGGGGAATTGTTTTCGCGAAAAATCGTGGGCTCTAGATATAAGGGTAACTGTGAAGTGGCCACAATCCTGTAATACTGGCACTCAAATATACCAAGTCCCGAAGCCAGTAACGTCGCAGATTGTGTTGAGGTGAGCATAGGACAGTGCATTCTAGTATGATACAAAATAATAACATGAAGTTTGCATAGATCATCATTCATTAGATACAGTAATACAAAACTTGATGTAAGAACATGAACTGAGATAGGAAGCGACCATGGCTTTGAAATGGAAGCATGCCAAAATTCGCCTGCCGTGATTTAGAAAAAAAAAATCTTGTAAAACATAAATCGGGATGTCGAAGTCGGGGATTGAAGCCGGGTCTTACCGAATGCGAGTCCAACGAGTTACCATATAGCGCCTCCTCTCTAGGTCGCAGGCTTACGTGAAGTACCTGTACTGTGTGTTATTATTAAATAGAGAAAGTAATAATTCGTGAGTTCAATGAACTGAATGTTAGGATCCACTAGCCTGTGTATACTCAAGCGTCGACCATATTACCCACTCCTCACTGTGACAGCAGACACTCGACCAATATACGGGGCTTGGGTATGCATAGGAAAGTGGATTATTACATGTTAGTTCATCGAATTCGCGATATACTCCTTTCCCTGGAAAGTAATATTTCGCGAGTTAACTTACAAGCATGTTATAATCCGTTGTCCTGTGTGTATTGAAGCTGCTGCTCACTGGAATAATAGCAGACAGCAATCATATATACGGGGCTTGAGTCTACCTACTTAGGATAGGACATTGGATTCTAGCAAGCGGGTCATTGAACTCGTGATATGTGTGTGAGTACAGGATGCCCAGAAACAAACCCATAAACAGCACACCGCGCGAATCCTGACCTAAATTGGAGACGAATGTTAGCGGCAAAATGTTTTACGACGACATTATACGTGCGCAATGTGGCAAACAGCGTGGTTAAGAAAGCCGCTGTATTGCCTACCTCTGCGGGGATACACTGCGCCTTCGTGCTTTCATGCGCATTTTCTCAAAAACAGTTTCTCCGAGTAAATTAACACAAGAGGTATTTCGCCTTCATTTTGCGTGATAAGCAATGATATGCGTGGAATATTTTACTACCGATTAGGATTTAAATGTTACTTACACAAATAGGTTGAGTTACCCCTACATAAGCAGTGAAGGGAAACGTTGCGTCAACTTCATTTACACAGATTTGTTGGCTCCGATTCTTAGAGCTTTATGCCAATTTTGGTGGATCCATCACTTGTACTTTCTAGCTTTTTTCAAAAAAATTTATTTCAAAATTTTGTTTTCAACATTGTGTAGTTGAATCGGAGACGAAAAATGTAAGTGGCAAAATGTTGTACGATGACATTTTGTGTGCGTAATGTGGCAACACTGCACGGAGACAGTCCCCTCTTGCAATCACCGACCAGGTATTATTTTATGTATGTTACGTAAAGTAAACACGGAATCATGTATGGACTGCTCAGGATTTTAACTAGGACCCGTAATATGCAGGTCATAACAGTAGTAGTAAGATAAGCAAGATAAGTAATATATCTTTGGAGCGCAATAGGGGACTATCTACAGTGTTCTATACAACACGATCATACATACATGGACGTAGTTTTTAAAGTGTGTCTGGGTGGGTACCGCAAAGTGTTATTACAGTTGTCCACGCTGTCTGGGAATTATAAGCGTCGCGGCGCGGGTGGTGTGGGTGTAGAGATAGTGACGTCACGAACATGACCCACTTGCAGTAATGGGCTGATGGCAGAGTGAGTTAAGTGGGAGAGGAGGGGCGTGCCTGACGAGCGGCAGACAAGCGTGCGTGCTGCAACCTCAGTCCTAACTAACTGCTGCATCTCCTGCATGCTGCACAGCACTGGCCAAGAGTCATCTCATCTCTAGGGAAGCGCTATAAGAACTACACCTACATCGAGACATATATTGGTGGCATATTTATGCACCAGAATGTTTCAGTGCAAATATTCTTCACGGTCAGTGATTGCGTGGTATCCCAGATGGGAAGAATTGACAACAATTGGCGGGGTTTACTGAGTGGAGTTACTAAAAATAACCGCAGCAGACGTTGGGAATGTTACATACACCACTTTATTATAATCATATACAGTTCTGCCTCATATGCAGATATGATTGGTCCGCTAGTTTACATTCAACTTCCAAAAATTTTGCAGTCCCACTGGCCTTCGATACGTCCTTTTCACCTTCTAGACTGACAGTTTCCGTTTAATTTCACAGTCATAAGTCTGCACTAGAATTTATATTACAATGTTACAAATTACTCTGTTACAACAGGTTACGGCAGAGATATATATAATAAGTGCCTAGCTGTGGTTCAATTACAAGTGTTATATACATAAATGCATCTACATACAGTACAAAATTGAGGGGTTACTACAATTGTACGGTGTTAATGCTTCGACACAACTCGCCTGCAATCTGCGTGTAGAACAACAAGCCAATGAGAGTTATAATAAAACATCCAGTGGGTGAACATGAAGCACAGTTGCAGATGTGCTTGTACGACACTGAAACATGGTTCAAAAACCTTTTTATTAAAATCTAGGATTGCTACGTATATTATTTGGTGATGGTAACTTAAAACTGCTAATTGTTTTAAAAATAGTAACATGCATTCAGTATCGACGTACAACTGTTATTCTCCTAGTAAAATGAAAACACTCGAAAAATGGAAAACAATGGTACGTAAATGCTATGTTGGGTTCCCGTGACAATTAAATTTTCAGTAATAATTAAATGTTTTCAACTCGGAAGCTTTGTAGAACTGCTTGAACTGGCGGTCACATGCTAGCGTGTTTTCCAGCACATGTTGACTGGAGAGTTATTAAGAGACCTGGAAAATCTCTTTTTCGTTTGGCCACAGACTAGATTTCTAACAACTACAAGTTCTTGTCGCTTTCGCAGCTGGCCTATGACTTTAAGTAGATATAATGGTTAGATAGTTAGAGACGATGGTTAGATAGTTAGAGATGACTGTTTATCGCGGGGAAGATTGACTGTTTGCTGGGCTTCAACGCCCGTTCAGCTTACCAGAAGATTATTAACTGAGCCAATAAAAATCCCGCTATTGAAATATTTGATGTCTGTTGTTGATCTGCCGACAGCTACGTTGTGTCAGACGTACATCACCCAATCATATATGTTGCAAGAAACTACAGTGTCTTCAAGGGTATGTGCCACAAACCATTATCGCGATATACCATCGTCCCTATTTACAAGACGTATCTTGGAGGGCGCTAAATTAATACTAAAATAGCAATTGAAACTGTGCCAAATTATGTTGGTACCACTGTGTCAGCGAGCAGCCAGTGTCTGCTTCAGTGCACATATACTCTATGCGTAAATTTTCACCCAGGCGAAGAGCTACTTCTCTGGCGGCTGCCGAGGCGTTTTGCGCCCGCCAGGGACTTTATCCGAAAGGCAGTGGTCGGGCTCCACCAGTGTTCTACGCTTATTTTCACCCTCCCGCAGAACTACTTTCCTGGCGGCAGCCGAGCTTCAGTGCACATATACTCTCGCAGGCTAGCCTACATGTCAGCGAACCCGTAAATATTTACTGTCTCTATACAGTACAAAAAATTGTATATTTACAAGGAAAATCTTGTAACAGGCCACGAACATAATTTTTTTACTGTGCGTGAATAACTTTCCTCCACTTCGCTGTGTCGTGTGGCTCAAGTTAATTACACTGTATAATTTCCCTTCTGTATGGTTACATACCGTGCGACTGCGCTTGTTTATTACTGCAGAGAAGAGGAGTCATTTTGCAAGACTTGGTCCCTGCTGTACGCTCTGAACACCAGACTGCCCGCCGGGTGCAACCAATCATCGTGCGGCGCGAGGTTCAAGGACGTGTCACTTGTAGGATCATATTTTAGCTGGTGCACACTTAAGAGAAATGGTGCGTGGCCATTATTAATTTACACAATATTCCCTGCTACAAGCATTACTGAAGGCGTACCAACATTTTCGATATTTCAAGCACCAAATGTCAGTGCTATACATTAATTCCTTTGATTCTTGATATGTAATAAATTAATCCCTCATTATCTGAAATTTGTTGGAAGATTAAATTGATTATGTTTTTTGTTATGTTCCGAAAAATATTCAGTTTATTTGGATGTAATCGATTAACTAACAATGTATAAATGTGCATTATTGACACTTACCACATGAAATGTCAAAAATGTTCACATGTCTTTAGGAAGGTTTGTAGCGAGGAAAATGCTGAAAAATAAGATTAACGTGCACCATTGTCCATTAGGATGACACCTACCTGCACGTTAGTACCTCAGAAGTGAAGGAACTAGATATAATGGTGACCTTGAAGAGCGCATCAAATGCCGCAGTTGAGTCAAGCGCTGAACTAGCGTACAAGATTCCCGCCCATCCGCTTTGACAATGGAACTCTGCGGTAAACACACGATTTTCTTTAAAGAAAGTCTGTAACAAAGCTTTGTGCACGTTTCTGAATTTCACTTACATCCCGTTAGTACACCGTAAACACATTTTAACTTTCAAACAGAAAATCTTTGGAAACCCAGTTTACAAATAAATTCCTTCTAAAACTACGAAGGTTGCCTTTGTAAAAAATTCTAAAGTATATGTTTGTAAAATCACAAGAAACAGCCTTGTGGTTGTACTTCCAACAAGGAAAAAAATAAATTTTAAATACTCGTTTTATTTTAATAACGAAACTAACGTACATATTAAAAAAATTCTATTAATTAAATATTACACAAAATTATTTTTAAAAAATAAGTTTCTTGGAGGGTTTCGAATTTGAACTCACATCCCCGCGCATAACTACTACGCATATATATATATATATATATATATATATATATATATATATATATATATATATATATATATATACGTGTGTGTGTGTGTGTGTGTGGTTAGGTGTGTGTGTGTGTTGGTGTGTGAGTGTGGGTGTACACGTCTACACATAGATACATAGCCTATATGTACACATACGTGCATGTACACATTTATAAATATTCAATTTACAGTAAGTTCTGTGATTGTATAATATTGTATATTTTTTATTTTAAAGCATTCATAATGAATGAAATTTCACTTTATTTCAAAAAATGCGTTACAAAATATGTGATTTTGTGTAACTGTGAAATTTCCGAAAACTGTGAATTTGGTAGACTACATATTATTTAACACAGAAAATACTCGTAACTTTGTAAACAAATAATTTTACAAGGTTAAGTATTGTACATTTACAAAAGTATGTGAAACTACAAAGAAATACCTTGCTATTTTTATAAAAATAAATTTAGGGCAGGAACTGTCTGTATAAATACAGGGTTTTCCTTTGTAGCATTACAAACTTTAGCTTTGTAACTTTGCAAACGAATGCTGTAACAAAAAAAAAATTTGTACTTTTACTCGGATATGTAAAAGTACAAAGAAAATCTTTATAAATTTGCCACATTTTTAGAGTGTATATTTCCAAGTAAGGCAGCCCCGAAAAGTCTGTCGTTTTCATATGTTGGTGGGCTTTGAAACTGTTTTTGATCAGCATGGTGTCTTAAGGCACGGGTTCCATTCGCCATTTTGAATTTCTATATTTTTCACTTTTTTGGAATTCTGGAAAGAAAAATGTTAAATCGGCGATTATACCGTAAATTCTATTTACTTTGAGCTACAAAACAAGCATGGCAATAGAGCTAGTAATGTATAGGTAGGTCCCAATTTGTCGGTAAAATTATTAATATAAAAATATTTTGCGTGTTCGAGGTCTGGAAGTGGAAACACGATACGGTCAACATAGTACGCGCATGATGCCACATCTTAGTCCCTACATACATGTCGTGCAGTCTTATCGAAGATAATACATCTCTACCATACATGACCCTATGTCATTTATGACTACAGTCCCTTTATTTTTTAATATTCCTTTACTAATTTAGAGCAACATAAGCTCGTGAGCAAGATGGTTGTGTCATCTCCCTTATACAGGTCTGAACTCACAACACAATAATCTACTCACAATAAATGAGACAATTGTAAATTTTCTCATTTCGTTCATTCAATAATATCAAACCCGCAACTGAAATAGAATTATTAAATACCACCTAATTTACTATTTGTTAATTCTTTCTTATACTTAGTATATATTTTTAATTTATAAACGTTACCTAGTGAAATTATGATAAAGCAGTGCTTACCAAATAACACTACCCAGAGAGCATGCAAGCTTGTTTCTCCTGGGCGCAGGTATAGGTCTTTCGTAATAACTTTGCAAGCTTGTAGCAAGCTTGTGGCAAGCCTGATGAGCAAGTCTAGTATGAATTTGCTCGTCTGTACGACGTTTACATCCACCTCCGCCATTTCCGCCGAGTTGTGTTGTTTGTTTTGCAAACTGACATAGCCTACCATGTGGCGAAGTTGGTTATGTTCTTTTAAATTGTGTTGTCGTTTTGCTTATTTATTTCGCGCAGTGTTCCTGCTAGTTTGTAGGAATCAGGAAAACTTTGCTACTCAGGTATCGTATAAATGCACGTAGGCTAGTTAAAGCAAGCTTGTTCTGTAGTAACTAGGAAGCTTGATTCAAGCTTGCACACTTGTCATGACAAGCTTGCTGCATGCTTACACGCTTGTCATGACAAGCTTGCATTGCTGTCTGGGTAATGCATACTTATTACATCAGAATTAACATATATATAGTTATTGTCTAGCAAAAGTTATTCCGGGAAAACAACTATTTAAAACAGTATACTTAAAAAAACAATAATATGTTTCATTGGCAGAAAGCAGTAAAAGTTATACTATACCGTCTCAATGATAAAGAAGCCTTTAGTATCGAAAATAAATCAGCTTCCTGGTAACATGTACGGGCGGCCCTATGCTGTGTGAACTGCCAGTTTATATAATTAAGAAACGTAAGTGGGCTTTATGTCTCCTCGACAGAGAGGTCATTATAGACGGTGACGACACAACCAGGTACAATGACAGCAACTGGGAGAGGAGTCGGCCATGGCCTTTGTTAAGGAACCAGCCCAGCATTCCCCTGGAATGATTTCGGGAAACTATGGAAAACCGAATTCAGTATGACCGGAGCCGAGGATCGAACCCGGATCCTCCAGAATACGATGTTAACGTGCTACCGTTGCGCTGCCTCACTCGGTATTACGAGTTGTACAAGTATGCGTTGAAGTACGTATCTAATTAACATGTTTCATTATTTGTTTAGTTATATAGTTTATATCTATTTTATATACAATACATATAATTAACTGCATTTACAACACGCAAGGGGACTATTAACGATCAGTCTTGTTAGCTAAGTGTGAAATATCGAGTAAGACACGCGTGATCGTAAACTGTGCTACCGAGCGAACACCAGAACATTACCAACGAGAAACTGTTGATGCGTGAACAGCCTCGACTTTAGTAAGCTCGGGAGTTGCGGAGTTGTGTGTGTGTGTGTGAATGAAGTGCAAGTAGGAAGTTCCCTTCTGTGTTCAGCCGCTCGTTATGTCTCCCTTTCAGGACAGTCTGCCAACTTCAGTACAATATCCTTGATGAGTTAAGTTCTGCACTCCAGTTTAGAAAAATCCTTTAGACCTCTGAGAATTTTCAAGAACGCTTTTATGTCCGTTCCATTTTGTCTGAATCCATTCAATGTTCTTCTTGAACATAATATTCATTGTGAGCTGTTGCGAGCAACTTCGTTCGCGTGGTTTTCAATTTCAAGCGCTAATAGTTTTCGCTAGACAGTTACATAATACGCACACATTAGGCCTAATCCCTTTACTGTTTTGTCTGGCTTATTTCAAGCAGTAATTCTGTTATGAAATATACAAAAAATATAAAAATTTACGTTAAATGTTTTTAATTTTTGAAGTACCTTTATTTATGACCTAAAAATGTACAGAAATTCGCTAATATAAAAATTTAAAAACATATTTTCAAAGCAAGTGCATGATCCTAATACAAAGCCACTCAGACCATTGCGGGAATATCATTCCAATACAGCACAGCGGGCAGTTCAAAGTTACATGTTCAATTACTGGCAAACGATAACTCGTCTTTGCGGAATAAAATATAACATTTTCAATCTTAGAAGGAAGAGAGGTGAAAAGTTCATTTTAAAGTCATTTCTGTCTAAAATTTGATGCATTTTATAGTACATTGTGAAATATTGGCAATATTTTCTGCAACGTCAGCCTACTGTACAGAAACAAGGACGTTGACAATAAGTTTAAAATTTTGGGGAATAGATTACATTAGCACGTTATCTACACTATTAATCATTGAAGTTGGTCGGCCGAATACACCTTCCTCCTTACAGGCTTTTTTTCTGCTTGCGAAGTATGAGGAAAGAAGACGTTGGTGTATGTAGTAACTTCAGTGGTAGACATGACGTGTTAATTTAAAACCTAGCGAATGACAATCAAAATAACCTAATTAAGTCTATAAACAGTAAAAATTGATATACAAATTGGAAGGCATTTCTTTGTAGTTTTAAAAATGTTTGTAAAAGTACTAAAATTTCTTTGTTGATGTTACAAGGATCTTATTCGTAAATAACCTTGAAAACATTTGTGTTCTACCATCGTCGTAGTTTTGTTGGTTATAATATAGGTATATGGCTACAGGAAAATCACACACCTGGCAGTGCATTTTTCTGGAATAAAGTAAATATTAATATTTCCTGCGACCTTAAACACATAAATTATATAGATAATAATGTAACATACATCTCCCATAAACCTGAGTACATGACCTAGGGTTTACTAAGAAAGTAAGAGCTAAATGAAGGTTTGCTAATTTTTTTTGTGCACACCAAAAAGTTTTATAAACTTTTGACGTGAATCTTACTATTTTCAGAAATTAAATAATAAATATATGTTATAAGTACAATTTTTTTATGTAAGCCGTTCGAGTATATATACAATAAATACATGTTAGGATCAAATATAGTTAGGCCAATACAACCTTGAATCTTACATTGACAATACAAAATTGTGCTCCTACGCACATAAGTAATTCATAAAACTTTACAGTGAATACAATTAACAGATATATAGTCAGCTCACTTAATAACCTTGTCATTTAAATAGTCTCTATAAGGACAAATACGCCCAACACAAAGAGCATTAAAATTACGAGCGCGGCATTACTATGACATGTGTTTTCCAGTGGAAAACCAAATGGTACAAAATTCAAATAGGCTGCCTTATGAATATGCATTAATCATGACTCGTCCACGACCTCCAATCTGATTATCTCAAGTCACTAATCAGGAAAATTGCAAACATTGTAAACAAGTAGCTGAAATAAACGCCGAGCAACAAATAACTTTAAGACCAAGTGGTATCACGGCGCCTGATATCAAGAAACACATTACAAATAGAAAACAACAAACTATATGACGAGCAAACCTATTCCAGCAAAATTTAATACCAGACGGAATATTCACTAGACTGCATCCTTAATGTAAAAAAAAAAAAAATGACTGGAATCAAACAACTATACGAAATACACATGGCGGCAGTTACATTGCACGTCATGGGGGGATCAAATTGCTAACCTAACACACTAACTTAATGGAGCTGGCAGAGACTTACATGTTTGTTGAAATCAATGCGGAGAAGAAGTGAACGAACGGCCCGACTCGAGCACACCAGCTAAACCTGGCCAGAGCTTAACAACTGTGCGGGCTCGGGTAAGTGGAGAGGGGGGAAACAAGAGAGCAGAAGTCAGCTAGGGAAGGCGAAGAGGTCGCGAATCGAACCAATAAAAAAGAAGCGTAGTATCTAAGCACAAGGATGCAGGTTCGAGTCATGGTACGTCTATAAAGGTACTTTGGTAAAAATAACTACGCGTAAAACTATTTTATTAAAGTTTTCTAATAAATACAGTGATATGATTATAATAAGACAAATATATATAATTACATTTAACCTTACTGCAAGTCTATACCTTGTAATTTAACAAACATAAGAAGAGCGTGGGGAAAGATAATGGTAAACCACTTTTTTTAATATTTGAGCTTTATGCAGGGACGCTATGGTAACCTAATATCGTAAATTATGATATACGATATTAAGCATTACGACCAGAAATGGCAGCAGAGTATAGTAATATCTCAATTCCAGGCCATGATTTTGTAGCCTATTAAACCAATTTAATAGTTACGTAGTTGCTAATTTTTCATTGGTTGTTTAATATGGTAACTAAAAACATAATTTGTAAGCAGTAGTGATAACAATTAATTTTTTGTCAAATTGTACCTTATCTTTACATGTGCACAACACGGTAGTTATCCATTGTGATTTACCACTGCCCGTTCCCGTGCTCTTCATATACAGGATGAGTAGGAAGGAAAGGGCAATATTCTAAGACATGATAGTACTGGTCATTTCGATCAACAAAGTTCATGCGAACATAGGGTCAAATGTGACGTTTATTGACATAGCCTCGTTTGAATGAAAGACACTGAAAAACTGTAAATGTATCTTATTGTTTTACTTTTGTGTTCTAGTTTCAGTGACAAGGAGATTAAAATTAAGTACGCAAATTGCATATTAACGATATGTATACTTTATCATGTATTTTTTGAAGAAAAAACAAATTTTTACAACAAATTTTTATTTGACGTACCTTTCCCTAACATAAATAACAACGTTTACACAACTTTTATTTTCATGTCGTGTCATCCTTTGGTCCAATGACATTTCACAATAAATTCTCAAATATTCCACCGTTGACTTCAACACATTTCTCAACTCTGATGAATATGATATGTTGCCCGTCGAAGATCATCATGTATGCTTGCAAACGTGTCCATTATGCGAGTTGGCAGTTCGTCTCGCGTGTTTACTTATGTCTGTAGACTTCACCCTTCAACCAAACCCATAAACAATAATCTAAGGGGTTGAGGCCAGGAAACCTTGGTGGCCAAAGAATGGTATTACCACGACCAATCCACCGATTAGGAAATTTGGTATGCAAATGCTACCTCACCTGGTTGCAATAATGAGGAGGGGCTCCATCATGCTGGAAGTACAAAACAAGGCGTATAGCATAAGGAACGACATTGAGTATTTCAGGTAATGTATGTAGCAAAAATTGTAGGTATCTTGCCCCATTCATATGAACATCTAAAACAACGGAGCCTATCAGCTTGTCACTCAACATACCACACCACACGCCTTTTTGAGAAGCGCACTTGAAAATTGGTATCTAAAATACCATGGGGGGGTTTGTTGTTTTGGGCTCCATAAGTGATTGTTTCGTGTATTGGAGACTCCATTATAATTGCCCGCTGCTTCATCCGTGAAGAGAGTTATTGGCACCAAATGAGGATTGTTTTGAAACTAGTTACAAAATTGTAGACGTTTGGCACTGTCTCCTACATGAAGATTTTGCACACGCTGTAGGTTAAATGGGTACAATCGTTCACGATGCAGTAATCGACGTACACGTGTCAATGAAACATTGTACGTGCTGCAACACGCCGAGTGCTAGTAGTAGGGCTATGCTGAACATCGCCGATAATGTTCTCTTCTTCATCCACATGCAGGTCAAGTCCTCGTTCCGAACTCACATGAGAACTAGGAAGCGAACCACTCTCCCGCAACGTATAACAAACCTTGGAAAACACTCATCAGTCAGGAATTCTTCGCAGGGGAAAACGGTGGCGGTATTCTTCTACAGCTGCAGTGCAACTACAATTGCAGAAGCCATTAACAATCAGTATGTCTACAGACTCTGCATTTGTGTAGATGTGTGGCATCTTGAACTGTCCGGTTCACACTGTCCGTTCACACTGTTGGTATCACACAACAAATGTAGAAACAAAGATACAACCATTAAAATAATAGCGTTCAAGTTTACAGTTCGCAAAATAATCAACAAAGCTGTTACTACCATGTTTCCATGGTAACCCATTGCCAACTTGACATAAATTGAAATACGAAGAGAAAGGTGTGAGATTCATAATTTATTACAATCTCCTTGTCACTGAAACGAGAGTACAAAAGTGCAAAAATTAAAAAAATAAGATGCATTTACAGGTTTTCAGTGTTTTTCATTCAAACGAGGCTATCTTGATAATCGTCACATATTGACCCCAACTTCACATGAACTTTTTTGACCACAATGACCAGTACTATCACGTCCTAGAATATTGCCGCTTTTTTTCCGACTCACCATGTATATTGCATTTTATGCAAGAATAAACTTTAAATTTGACTAAGAATTCCTTTATAGACTGAGTTTTTATTGATTTGCCTTGTTAAACCGCAACACTTTTAGATGGTAGGACGACACCTGACACAGTCAGTCCGCTGGTGTTCCGCTGATTGTTCGTGTGTCTGAAGGCGGGAACATGTATGTACCAGTTCCCGTAACGTCACATCTGTCGTCGTCGAGGACAGCCAAATATTATCGTCTGCGTTATTTATGTTCTCCTCGTCTTTTCTACGACTGTCTTCGTTGCTGTGTACCTTTAGGTTGTCCTCATTTTTCAGCCATCACTGTCGCCTTTGTCATTTATCTTGTTTGGTGCATGTCTCTTTGATTTTTACCTATTTATCGCCTTTTTGCTTTATTTCTTTTTTGTTTCCGTAACACGTGCATGGACTATGATATTATTTTGTAATTATTTGTCTGTATGTTTGTTAACTACGGTCATATTGGGCTTTCTTGGTTTGTTTCTTTCATACTTCTGTTGCTCATTTCCTTAGTCTTAGTCCTGCTATGTAATTTTGGGTTGTCTTCAATTAACTAGATTCGCTTACAATGACGTATATCCGACAAAACCATTCAGTTTGTTTACCTGGCGTAGATCCTCTCAGTGTGTAGCTGTGGAGGTTGATGTGTACGTACCTTGCCAGCAATTCTACACACGATCATGTTGTAATGACAATAGTTACAGCGGTGCTGTGTGTGCACGACAACAGTCTCTGCAGTTACTCGGAGGATCATGGTCGATACTCTGGTCTGCATCCTAATATCCCGCTCTGCAGATCAGTCTGCTCTCTCTGTGATGTCCCATTGTTTACTCCTCACACCGTCACTCATCCTAGTCCAGTCTCCTCGCCTGACATGTTCCATTTATACTCCGATGTAGGAATGTGACGCAGAGTTTTAGAATAAACTAACAGTGAACATATTCCGACACTAGAAATGTTTGTGTATTATGCTGAACTGTAGTTATGAAGGAGCAATGGTTGGATCCCACAGTGGAAAAAAATTTGTTGCTCACCATAAAATATTTTGTCACTATGAACCTTACCGGTTTTTTTTTTTTTTTTTTTTTTTTTTTTTTTTTTTTTTTTTTTTTTTTTTTTTTTTTTTTTTTTTTTTTTTTTTACTACGGCAACCAGTTTTTTTTGTTGCCAGTACAATTTTGCAGTAACTGCAAAACATTTTGAAACCTCTTCAAAAAATTGTTGTGAGATCCGTATTGACAAACCACTTTGTGACCAACATAAAATCATTTAAAATCATTTTTTCTGTAAACCTAGGCGATCCAGGTTCGACACTAGATGGGTTTGAGAACGGACAATTTACATATGAGAATCGTGGCGGACATTGCCGCTAACAGACGGATTTTCTCAGAGATCTCTCGTTTTCCCAGTTCCTCTCATTCTGCAGCTTCCATACCCTCATCTCACCTCACCTGATCCATTCTTCGTGTCGGCACAACCCTCACCACGGCCTGCCTTCTCTCATTCATACTGTGACACTACCTGAAGGAGGGAGCACTTAATGTAATTATTTCATTTTTTTCTTGTACGTAAGATAAACTTAGCGTAAAATTTCTTACAAAGAAATTCAATAGCTAATAGTAAACTTATTTTGTATATTCCCTCGCAATTCCTTTGCCTCCGACAAGCCTTTATGGTAAAACAAATCTGCAATGTTGTCTTCATGTGACAGATGCAAAGCCAGCCTGTGCAAGTTGTCCGTGTATGGCTGTGTGACATGTATTAAACTTATATTTGTTTGAAATCTGAAAGATTCACAACATAAGCGCTTTGTGCAATTAGTCGTTAAATTATTGGCCACTTTCCGTCATACTTTCAGTAGGGTGTAGCGTGAAAATGTTCCGGAGCAAACGGTACTAAGCTACAACTATACATAATTCTGACCTGTATGTGGAAGCATAAGAATAGTATGTACAGTACATGTTCACTCCACAGCCAGCATCGCGCAAGCAGCGAGACACGAGTTATCCTGTAACACACCTTCAACTTTGCAGCACAGCTGCCATGTGCTCAAGAAGAGTATAGTCGGATATATTACCTCTTGCCTTGAAACACGACCAATCTTTGACACTGCTTGTAGCAGTCACAAGATGCTTCGTTTACTAATATTAAGTACATATAGTTACTAAGTTAATTCTGCTCATTAAATTTATTGAAATTAGTCAAATGGTATGGCAATGTTAAAAATTACTTTAAAAATTGGAGTATATTCCATTTTTAGAGAGGATAATTGAACGTATTAATTTACCCTAGTGTATCATTTATTCCTTGCTTATTTCATGGAAACCAGTTAAGTAATTTTTCGGATATGACCAAAGTATTTCAACATATTACGTAGAGTCAAATTTCAAAATGGCGTACATACACTCAACCCTACTGAATTCAGAGCCTGGATGATACATTTTCATAATATATAATTAGGTTTTACTGTATCTTAAACATGGCATAAATTCTTTATTTATATTATTTATGTAGTACTGTTTTCCTGTAGGCTGACCAGCAATAAAAAAAAACCTATTTTTTAAACTGAAGTTACAGTTGCTAATATATAACAGTTTTCATTTATCCAGGAGTTTCCGGTAAGAAATATTTCCTTACACACTCACACACACACACACACGCATACACACACACACACACACACACACATATATATATATATATATATATATATATATATATATATATATATAGCTGTCATTTAAATTGACCGACATACAACAATAAACTCTGCTGAATTGAAAGCTTGGATTGTGTAGATGAAAATTTTGATTTCAAGGAATAAGTTGATTTAAAGATGTGATGCAAATACATCCAACAAACACAAAGAGTACAAACTGGAATCGGGCCAAGTCCGGCTAGCTGGAAAAGTAGACAGCGGGCCGATGCGGGCCGACGTCTTTTGCTGGAATCCAGCCGATGTATTTTCGGACCAGCGGCAAACAGTTCGCTGTCAAGTCAGAAAGACACCGTACCGATTCTGGCAAGACCTAAAAAAGACATAAGGCCAACTGCGGTTATATGTCTTTCAGGACACCAGCCCGATGAAGGCACTGAACCGACGACTGCTGGATGTCTTTCAGAACACTGGACAGTCAACAGCCAGATGTCATTTGGTCACCAGAAAAGTATCAGCTGGATGTCTTTCAGGACACTAGACTGGTACGGTTGGATGTCTTTCAGGACACAGAACCAGCAACAGCTGGATGACTTTCACAACACCAAAACTAATGGCCCGGTTAGCTACCGATAAGATATCAAACAATGTATTGCCGTTAGTACAGAAGATGAAGGGCTGGTGTCATAAAAGCAGCAGGCCGGTGATGGCTGAGTGTAGGGAAAGACACCGGACTGTTGACGGCTGAGTGTTGGAAAAGACACCGGGCCGTTGACGGCTGAGTGTCGGAAAAGACACCGGGCCGTTGACGGCTGAGTGTCGGAAAAGACACCGGGCCGTTGACGGCTGGGTGTCGGAAAAGACACCGGGCCGTTGACGGCTGGGTGTCGAAACTTAAGAGGACAGGAGATGGCCAAACATTAATGTAAATTTATTTCCAAAAAGTTTCAGATGCATGTTAAAAATGTTTACTCTAGTTTTCCGTCCATGTTGCCACGTACCTGATGTAAGCATACAGGATTACATTTTGATGTTGCATGAATTGATTGGGTTGGCCTCGAACCAGCAATCTCCCCATTTGGAGTCCAGCGTGCTAACCACTGCACCACACCACCTTGTTGGAATTTACACATGAAGCATATCAACAAGTAACTGTTCCAGGCATACTGCTGATTTAAGGATGAGTTTGCAAACATGTAGTGTATACTGAGTTTGCTTATTGTTGATTAGTATTCTACTTAAAAATGGTCGCTGAGCCGTTAATGGCCCAGCATTTTCTTGCTCATGTCACGACAGCAGGCCGGTGTCTCTTTAGTGACAAATGGCTGCTATCTGTAAAAAGTCACTGCGCTATTAACGGCCCGGAATATTTTTGTCGATTTCTTTTTAAGTGTCTTGAAAGGATAGCAAACGGACATCTATTTCGTGATGGCAAATGTTTATCTACAAAATACGTCTTACTGTTAACTGCCTGCTGTCTTTTATCATGTAGTAGACACTTCAGTACAGTTTGGACAACGGGCGGACATCTTGCTGACAGTTAATCATCACTTTGTGTTTGCTGGGGAGTGTTATAAAGCTGACATCGAGTGACTGTATGTATAATGACATTAAATCTGTGTCTGGAAAAAGACATCATGCCGGTAACGGGCCGGTATCATTTTGGCGATAGTTTTATGAGAGTCATTAAAAGGACATCCACTGGAAAAATACATCTTGTCGGTATCGGGGTTGTATCTTTTTGGCGATAGTTAGGTAAGTGCCATGAAAGAGACATCCCGTTGTTGTCTTTTTAATGACAGTAAATCAGTGTCTGGAAAAGACATAATGCCGGTAACGGGTAGGTATCTTTTTGGCGATAGTTTTGTGAGAGTCATTAAAAGGACATCCACTGGTTGGCTTTTTAATGACAGCTTACCTGTGTCTGGAAAATGGCATCTTGTCGGAATCGGACCGGTATCTTTTTGGCGACAGTAAGGTGAGTGCCATAAAAAAGACATCTACTGGCTGTGTTTTAATGGCAGCTTACCTGTGTCTGGAAAAAGACATCTTGTCAGTATCGAACTGGTATCGCAAAGTCCTTTTACAAATTATGAGCATTTTATTTATATTTGCACTTTACTATCGCCATATCACAATTACTATGTTTAGAGTAACTGTTAACAAACATAGTTGAACACAGAATGTACTCATGAATCCGGATGAAAACGTTACTGTACCCAAACTCTCAAGGCTGAAGTAAGAGTTGAGTGAGATATTCGACTCTAGTAATCGTCCTGTTAGACCGCAGTGTATAATACAGATTGAGACATTTACTCTAAATACAATCGTCGGCGAAATAGGGGTTATGTGAGGGTTTCAACTTTATGAGTTAAAAAATACTTTTGTTTCATTATTTAGAAATAAATGGAAGCGAAAAATTTGCTCAATCAATTTTTACTACGCATAATTTCAAAACCATAAAAACATAACAAATAAATATCATCTCGGTTTTTTTAGAGGGGTTTGTACTGCAGTTAAGTGTTTGACTTATGTACGGCTCCACGCAGTATTCGGTCGCGGTTCACTTCATGTTTGTATCTTTATGTGGACAGATAATATTTTAATGATATTACACAGTTTCAGTCCTTGTTCACTTCAATAGTCCAGTTTGGAAATTTCACCCTAAAAGTACCCTAAGATACTTGTCCACTCAGAACTTGCCTTATATACGTATAGAGGCCGGAAAATTTCACAGATTCAATGACCTGCATGTTAGAATGCACTGCCCTGTGCATATACAAACTCCAACTATTTGTCCACTGGCTGATACTCCCTGGAACAACACACAATGAACTAATAGACGGGGCTTGAATATGTACAGCATGGATTCTAGCATGCTGGTCATAGAATCGGCAAAACTTTCCGGCCCCTTCTGATATAATTACATGTATATTTGTTATTGGTTCACAGAGTTTTGTAGGCGTGGCCCATTACATCCACGTAGACCAGCAAAACTAACGGTTCCTAGCAAGAGTCAAGATAGAAACAAAACTACTTCTCAATTGTTCTACGCAGGCGCTGTGTATTCATTTTTATTCTAGTTTCCTAACGTAACAAAACCAACCTTTCAAACAGATCATAGCAATTTTTCATATTTTAAAATAATCCAAGCTAACTTCAATGAGTCGAAACTAATGTAAACTAATTTAAACGAACTTGAACTGTCACAGGGGAAGAAGAATGCTCACATGCACGTGCAGGGGATCTTTTGAGACATTGCTGCATTTCTCCCGCGTAAATGTTTTCGGTTCTGTTAGTAACGTCAGTCACTATATCGTACTCAGCCACTTGTCATGAGTCCAGGGAATTGTTTCAGCCGAGTGATGTTTCTGAATACCTATTTTTATTTATTTAATCAAGAAAAAATTCAGCACTGCGGCTGGTTTACGATTCGTCGTGCATGTTCTAGACAGCACATAAGTATATACAGTTTACCTAACGACGAGAAAAATTAATACAAAACACAAATCTTTACGTATGAAAAAAAATAATAACAAAGAAAAATAAACTTAACTTGTTAAACGAAAACGAATTAGAATCTTTACAGGAAAATTTTACATTTACAAGAGAAAAACGTTTAAAAACAATGTTTTATTACGTAGCTTACTTCTTTCCGAACCAAATAACGAATCCGCTGAAATAGAGGAGTCTTTATAAATAAAATAGGTCGCAGGCTTTCGCGGCCGTTGTCTGCATTTTCTTGGCTTGTGGGTGTGAGCCGCGTCTGAAGATTGTCTTGCGACGTTTTGGCAGTCTTTGCAGCTGCCATCATCAGGTAGTCGGAGTCGGAGACCAACTGGCAGATGCCACCGCCGTTTCCTCATGTGCCATCCGAGGCCGTGCTGTCGCGAGACCGAAAGCCGTGCAGCTGCCATCATCAGGTAGTCGGAGTCGGAGACCAACTGGCAGATGCCGCCGCCGTTTCCTCATGTGCCATCCGAGGCCGTGCTGTCGCGAGACCGAAAGCCGTGCAGCTGCCATCATCAGGTAGTCGGAGTCGGAGACCAACTGGCAGATGCCGCCGCCGTTTCCTCATGTGCCATCCGAGGCCGTGCTGTCGCGAGACCGAAAGCCGAAGCTTCCATAACTCGCTGGGTGTTTGTAAAATCAAATGCACCCCGATCAGGTAGTCGGAGTCGGAGACCAACTGGCAGATGCAAGAGTTGCAGGTCCTTATATACCCTGGTGTCTGGGTGGCTGCTTCCTGGTTGGCTGGGCCTGCCGGCCAATCACTGGCCTGCTTGCTCCTGATTGGCCGGGGTGGTTAGCCAATCATGGCTCTATCCTTCTGATTGGCTGGGTACTTGGGCCAATCGTGTGCTGACTCGCACGTGGTTGGCTGGGTTGGCTGGCCAATCCTGGTAAGTCTGTCGTGACTGCCCTCTGGTAGCTTGATTTCGCATCATCCACGAATAAATGTGACCATATTTTGCTTAGCCGATATCCATCTTCCCTGTTGATGTTGTTAGAATGTTTTATTATCTCTATTGCCTCTTTCATAGTTCTCTGACGATAATTACTGATGTTGGTTACTGTGGAGAACTTGTCAAAATCGACTAATATTAATAAATCCTTGATTGTGCGACATGCGAGCGATGTGTATAATGTATTAAAAACGGTTATAAATATTTCTAATAAATATCTTGCAAATATTAGTTATTACACGTTACATTAGTACCACTTTAACTTCTTTGCTTCGCCATTTCTGAATTTTTTTGTATAAATATAAGCAGGAGAAAAAACATTGAATTTTACTGTCTTAAAGGAGTTAACGTTCCAATTGTGTTGTAATTTACGGTTTTATACCATCGCGACTGTGGAAAAGTAAAATAAAAACTAACGAAACAGAATGAATCCAAAAAAAATCCTCAGATACGTCCGAGACATATTTGCAGGTGTTTTTCGAAACACCACAAACGTTTCTATTGAGCGCCGCCACACTTCCTGCAAACGATATAGCACAGAGAGGCTAATGCAAACACGCGAATGTTCACTTCGTAGTTATTTACTTCCGAATGAGAGTCCACAAACCGAACCAGTTTTTTACAGGGTAGACATTACATGACGTTAAAAAGCTTCCGCTTGCCGTGTACTCACTCGGAGACACAAGGGATGAAAAGTTTCCGGTCGATCGTCGCAAACCTTTCCTTCCAAACTTTCGTTTTTGCGTCGACACATTTATCACTGTTTCATGAAACATGCTTTTCCTTCAGTTCAAGTTTGCTTTACTACATCCATAACTTAAACATTTCGCCCGTCCTCCAAACAACTTGCAAAATTTTCTTCTCATGTGAAATCCGAATTAAAATTTCGGGAAATAAGTTTACTCAAGCGTAAGTCTTGTGTGGTGATGGTTAATAAAAAAGAAAAAAGTAGAAAATGTGTTTCAAATTTATGTGTAGAGTGAATTTTGTGGCAATAATGCTACCCTAAATATTTTGCCGAATAATTTCACGTTAATGAAGTTTGGTAATATTTTAATACCTAATAATTACAATGCTCTTCTTCATTTATACTTTACAAAAGAAAATAGCTAATATTTATATGTATGTATATAGGTGTGCAGTAAATGTGTGTGTATTGTATAGTTATGTATGTATTTAATTGATAGATATTTTATTTGAAACAATATTGGTATTTCGTAAATTATTATTTTGAACTAAAGATCACACCGATTTGGAACTGGCCTCGCAAGATAGGTACTAAAAGCGCGTATTAGCTACGTGTGTGTAAAATCTTCATGAATCGGTCATTTGAGAAACAACATAAGTCACTTTTCTGCTAAAAGGAGTTATGGGTATTGTAATGTTCTACAGAGGGAAACACACATTGTACTATTGAAACCACATAAGTCAGTCGTTATTTGTGTGTACAGCAAGGCGCAGAACTGTGAGTTCATTTGAGAAACACCATAAGTCACTGACTTATGTTCTTTCTCTAGTATACTCATATCACCGACTGGTGTTCTTTCTCTAAGGAACAGATGGCTGCTTCCATAGACATGTGCCTCCATTTCTTGTGAAACAATATTTGTCGCTCTATGGCACCTTCCAGATTGCCCACATGTGCAATACACCTGTTGAACTTCCAGTAACTAAGGCATACCCCAATGGTTGTCTCCCCATCAATGAGAAAAAAAATGGCTGACCTACATAGATTTTAACAATTTTTACCAGACGCAGATGATATCCAGGTATTTTACAATGAGGTGTTTGCTTGGCCAACTGTTAGTACAAACTCTTGTAGAGAGCACGAGATGTTTCCCCGAAAAACCATAAATTATTATAAGATAAGAGGAACATTACTTGCAAGTCTTGCAAAGGGACGTGTACTTGGACAAACAGCTGTTTTATTAGTGTGTTGTGGAACATTATGTATTAGATTACAGAAATAAGTATTATTTTCACATTTTGTAGCAACTTACATTCTGCAAATTGTTTCTTGTGGGACATAATACGTTACCGTATAAATAAAGATATTATCAACATATATTGTAGGAAAATACACTATGCGATACTGTATCATACTGTTACAAGTTTGAGAACACACAAACTTTATATGTGGGCAATTCCCATGAGTTCTTTGGGATAGAGGTCTATAATTACAAATAAAAGAGTTAAATTAAGTACTGGATTTAATAGCTCACAAAGCTATGAAATACACAAAACAGTAATCAACTAGAACTCTCACAACACAATTAGTTATGCACACAATTACTC
>PNEQ01118028.1:0-47892 GCA_003012365.1 Medauroidea extradentata
TTGGTATGTATTGTATGTTTGTTATTTTTTCTCATTTTTCAAATGGGGTTGCTTCACTGGGGTGGGACTGGCTGCGGGGGGGAGGGGACCGAAAAGCAGTCCCGAGGGTCCTCTCCTCTGCCGTGAGCTCGACTCCATTCCCGGTGACAGTGCGCTCCCTTTGTCCAATGTTTCCTTGTTTTCTTTCTATGTTGTTGTTATCTTAATTATCTTTTGTTATTTTTTATTTTTTATGTTTATTTTTATGTTGTTTTATGTTGTTTTTTGTGGTTTTTATGTTGTTTTTATGTTGTTTTTTTATGTATTTGTGTTCCCCTGACTGTTGTTTGTTTATGGGGGTAAAGTTCAAGGCCTTCGGGCTGTTTTTGCACTCTGTAAATTTGTTGTAAATAAATAAATAAATAAGTAAATTATTCAGTCCCCCTGCTCTAAGAGTTGCTGGATGTATTACTAAGCCCCAAAATCTAACTTTGCCCCCCCCCCCTCCCCAACTTTATGAACTAAACTATGCCAATGCTAAAATATAATGTTTCTTTGTTTATTTTCTCATACATTACGGTACAGGTGCGACAACGACAATAAATTAGGCTTCCCTAGATTGTTTCTGACTGAACTAGCCATTCTGTTACGTTGAGATTTGTGTTTTAATTTTTTTATACTTCCAAATTTAGGTATGGGAGAGTCCCTCAAATTGGGCCAGTTTCTACTCAAATGGGATTTGGTGGATGACATAGCAACACTGTCATTAAGATACACCGTTATTATCATATAGCAAAACTTTTCACATGTTTTTGATGAAAAAAATTGATTATTTTTGGCTAGAGCAAAAATATTAAAACATTTTGTACACATTTGAAAAAGGTCCATTTTAAATCAATGGCACCCAGATTGAACCTCTGCTTTCCTAAATTAGACCATTTGACTTACATCACAAAATTCAGTAATTAAGTAAGCACACTGAAAGGATATCTATTTATTGGCATAACACACATATTATACACTATTTATTAATACAAAAAATACAATAATTGTTTGTCCTTCAAAAATGTTTGTTAAAAAGAACACCTCTAATGAATTCTGTGTAACTAATACTAATACTGACTGTTCGGAAAACTACTGTGTTTTGTTTCGTCTCATCGTTTGTGTCGTTTGTTGTTTTTTCTGTTTGTGTCCGACATCTTTGTCTTTTGTTTCGTCTCATCGTTGTGTCGCATGTCGACTTGGGTTTCTTTTTTGTATTTTTGTTATTTCTTTTATTTTCTGTTTTGTTCATTGTTTTATCTGGCCAGATTCCAGGTTTGGAATTTTATGTTGTGTATGTATCCTGATGACTAAAGCATACTCTGCTTATTTATGTTTTCTTGTCTTATTTTTAGTTTTCTTTTGAGAGTCATTTATTTCGCAACGGAGTATGTCCGAGGAAATAAATCCAGTCATTCACACCCGTTGCACAGTTCTTTCAAAGATCAATACTTTCCCTACGACAAAAAAAAATTTAACTTATATTTATAATCCAGCGAAATACATTATCGCTTTTACCTGATACATGAAGGGGCGTAGCTAGATGAGATTGGAGGTTTTAACCCCTTACCCCTTCAGCCCAAAAACATTTAAAAATCATATTTAAAGTTAGTCATATTTTTACCAGTACAGTAGTGTATTTTTATGCCCAAAACTGTTAAAATAAAACTTTTTGCACAAAAAATTCCAAGAAATGTTCAGGGTAAAACCCCCAGACCCCCCTTTCTTTAAATTGAGTGGACAATTTAAACATTTCATACTAAAAAATTAAAAACTTTTTTTTCCTACTAGCACAGTCAATTTTTAGGCACGGAAACTGCTGAAATTATATACCATTAAACATTGAAATTTCAATTTTTTGGGGTAGGACCTGGGCTTCCCACTTTAAAGGGCAAAAAAGTAAAAAAGTTATCTTCTTAAAATGAGTTATATTTTACCAGTAGCAAATTCTACTTTCAGCCACGAAACTGTTAACATAGCACTATTTTGCTATTGCATGTTTAAATCAAAATTTTCTTGAGTGAGGACTACTAGACTCTCCTTTTTCAAAAAGGTGTAAAATGGTGGGAGAAAATTTTTTTTTCTAACTTTTCACCTCAAATGCATTGGTCATCCCTGCTGACTACCAGTTTGGGAGGTGGATGGAGGTCTGAAAGCTATTTCTATTTCTTAGTTTTTAAATATTGTTCGTAAAATGGTTCATAGATGAGTATTCACACTTTCTTAATTATGTTTTCACATATATGCTTAATTCCTTTTTTATGTAAAGTATGTAGTTCATTAATAAATAGATGATGTGCTTGGGCTTTGCGTCTCGTTGGCACCGAGGTCATTAGAGAGACGGTACACAACTTTGTACAAATGCAGGAGCTAGGGAAGGAGGCGCCATGGCCTACGATAAGGAACCATTTTGTGGAAGTAAACACTGTGAAAAAAAAAACATATAAACTCCGTAGCTGATATTTAAAACAAAGACAAAAACGGACTGATATGTAAATGGTTGTGTACCTACTTTAGCTTAGCAGAAATATCAAGAAACAAGTACTTAATATTTATAGTACGTTTGTAAACTACTAAATTATTTAAACTGCTTTTTATTTATTTGTTTACTTGTTACGATCTTTTTTAGCATGATATTTAACTTAAAATGTACAACGCAAAGTGGTAGTCTAAAATCTAACTTTAGTTTACGATAAACGTAGCATTTTTAATTTCCTGGTATAATTAATACAAGTTTCATCCATTCCTCAGAACACTGTTCAGTTCTATGTATAAATATTGAAACGACAGAAACAGCTGAGCGTCCGTTTTACACTTACCTAAAGTAACAATTATTTGGACGTATTTCTCGTTTTGATATCTCATAGAATAAATATTATACTACAAAAACACTGCGTATCAATTTAATGAAACGTGCTTCAAGGCGGACATACTAACATCGCCGGCATTGCTATTTTTATTTCCTCCACAGGGCAAGAAACGCTAGCGCCCCTATGTGAGACACGTGTAATGTAACTACAAAGCATTGGATTACCCGGACGTCTCACTTTGTGTTTATGCAAACTAAATCAAACTTTGCAGTAAGTAGAAACCTATGTAAGTGGGTAAATAGTAATTTTAAAGTATACGAATTGTAAAGTGACGGTAAAGTCCTTCGGAACTCTAAATTCTAAATTTCACATTTCTGGCTGCAAAAAAAGACATACGTCACATACAAAATTTTGTCATTTGTTTTACACATTTGACATTTCACAAACCCTTTATTTGTGCTACCTACGTTTTAAAGAAACACCTATGCAAAACAAGGTGACCCGGGTTCGATTCCTAACTGGGTCAGACTCCGAATTTTCGCATGTGGGAATCATGCTGGACGATGCGATAATTGGCGGGTTTTCTCGTGGATCTCTCGTTTCCCCCACCCCTTCATTCCGGCACTGCTCCATAGTCACATCATATCACCCTTCACTAGCACTGATGACCTAGATGTTAAGCGCTGACCAAAAATATCTCTCACTATCTCCTATGTAAAATCACATACGACTCATATGCATCCTCCTTGTCTACACTTGATAATGCTCAAAGTATATTCTATGCAAATGAAAATGTAAACAGTCTCTGTACATAGATGTTGGAAAATAGTATCATAAAATAATTTGAAAGGTTTAGGACATTCAAAAAAATATTTTATGTCTTTTAAAAGCCTTAAATTCAAAATTATAAAACCTTTTGTTACTTTTAAATTATTTAAGTAATTATCATTCTGAAGCAAAAATAACTTTTGTATCTCACCTGCTCACCTGCCTTAAAAATATCAGTCAAAACCTTTTGTCTGTATTAAATATTGTGTATAACCACAAAAATGTTTTTATTTTTCAGAAAGAAAATGTATTTTATATCCGATACTTTCGTCTGCTTGCACTTTAACTTTGCCACTGTAAAAATAAGTCACAAATAAATAAATAGAGCAGTTTAGCATTTTGACTGCCCATACACATTGTGTTTATGAGGTCAAAACAGTGTCTTCGTGTCGTCAGTCAAGTTTGAGAATCAAGTTTGAGAACTGAAAAAGCGCGCAGTTTCACTTTTTACTTCTTCACACCATATAACATACTTGTGATTGTAGAACTAATTTCAGTAACAGCAAAGATAACTACACGATTGCCAATATTCGTATCATCGCAGTCCTCATTCTCAGATTTCTAGACACACACTGTTCTAAATTCTAAGTTAATACGTTAACTGCATACACTTTGATTTCAGAAATGCAAACGAAAGGACGTAAGGCAATTGGTATGTGCAGGCATAATATAAAACTCCTAATTTCTGAAAATGTTCTGTAGCATAAGAAATTAAAAATGCCCATTTATTCCTTTTTCAAGGTCGCCATTTCTGACGAAGTTTTCCATCTACAAATTTTGGATGACCCATTTCGAATAACTTCAAAAGTGCTTTTTATAACAGTACAAATAGTATAAATAGTACGTATGCATACGTAAATATAATAAACCAGGTAAATGCACGAGACATCTACAAACACCTGCACGCACACTACACTTGCTGTGTAATGTGAAGCATCCATCGCCTTAGGTATGGCAATGCCGGACGATTACGTGAGGGACCGGGCCGTGGCGAGCTCAGTTCCTGGAGGTGGGGTAGCTACCTGCTAGCATCCTAAACTAACCGTCGCCATGAGCACTGCGGGTCGCATATGCTTCAGGTTCTGCTTATTGCACGCTCAAAACACAATATAGGATAAAGCTACCCAATTTGTGTATTTTGTGTAATAGCTGCAATTTTGAAGCTGCGCTTGAATAATAATACTACCGTGCATAGAATGACATAAATTGTGTTAGCTGGTGACATAAATTGTTATTTTTACGAGGCAAAAAAAAGTGTGATTTTCTTGTCATAAAACATTAAAAAAAAAATTTTTTTTTAATTTTTTAATACTTCATTCTATTCCTCAGTAGCAGCTTGCGTACTATGCCAAATTTCAACAATTCAAGTCAATTTGTTTGAAAGTTTTGTAGTTTTTCAAATAGAAGAATTCCACTTTTTAACAACCTGTAGTTAACCTTTCAATATTGTCACTCAGTTCCTTCTTTTGTGTTTCAATTTTACAACTATGCTCCAGATTTAAGGCTTCAATTTTTTGGTTTGTGACTTCAAGCATAGCTTGTATTGCCACTAGTAATTGATTAGACTCTACATTCATATTACTTGTATTCATTACTGGATTAGGAATTATTTTTACACAATCTTCAGAAGTGTTTACAAACAAAGGTGTGTCCCCTATTATTTCACTACGAGTACTTAATGAAGTTTCAAAGTCAGTAATTGGTGTATCATCTAGTTGTGACAAATCTTCGTTACTGTTTGTGCAAGACATTTTTACTTTACTAGGTTCTATTCTGAAATTATTTTATATTGAAAGCAATGTAACTTAACTGTACAAATAATGCATATGTAAGTAGGTTAGGCCCATCACTACTTTCCAAAACATTTCAAAGCTTTAAAATTAATATTACACCTGTAAAAAGAAATTACTCATATGTTAACATCCTAAGAGAAGTGAAATGTAACTGCATACTGACAAATAAATAAATACATATTTAATGAATTACTTTAGGCCCAAAATAACTTGAAGTTTGAAATACTTTCAATTACGTCTGAAACACTATTAGCACAGAATTTTTTTTAAATAAAAAAAACTGTTGTTACATTTTGGCCTAAAAAACTAATACGTTTTTTGACGAATTTACTTGGTGTAGCTATGCGACGTTTCCTCTCTCGACCTCGGCGATTGTAGTACTTGAAAACCTCGTCAGACGTCTCACCTCAGGGTTCCGTGTTGAAATTCTTGCGGCTCGTTGGGCCAGCCATCTTTAACTTGTTAGTTGTATTCTACAAGACTAACATGTCAGGCCAGGAGAACCGGCCTATCTTGCCGACTTTGCCGACACTAGTTACATTTTTTAAAGTAGACTATTGATGTATGAAGCTGGGGAAACTAATACACGTAGAAAACTGTCACAAGATGATTTACTAAAAAAATCACAGTTTACAAAAGGGCGTAAATTAAGTACTGTTTTGCCACGGTATAGCTCGGTTCACAAGACTAAATTCAACTCGTAGACATCGTCATTACGAGTTAAGTTCAAAAAAGGCGCACAGTAAATTTACACGTGGCAAATACATACGAAGAGGGAGGCCGTAGCCTCCCGCACCCAAACGGCCTACAGACGCGAGTGGAAAATAATTTAGAAGATTATCATAGGCAGTCCGAAATGATGTAAAAAAAAGATAAGGCCCGGGTGCTACTCGCGTCTGTTAAATTGCCACTCCACCATTATTTCGTCAATGTTGAAGGGCCGAAGCCCCGTCACGTCCGTCCTTCTCGGAGTCACGACTTTTTATTACACAATTTAGAGTGGCGAGAAGGTAAGCCTTGGATGCGGGGAATTCCCCGAAGGCAGAGACTTCTTTCTGGCGGTGGGTTCCCAAAGCTCCAAATGATGAAACTCGGGAATGCCCCACGCCGTTGGCCACAGCCTCCGCACCCACCTTGCCCAAAAGAGAGCCTAGAAAAATTCCAACTGCACAGTATCTCGGGACGACACGTGCAAGGCTAACCTTGAAAGTTTACAGTGCCCTTGGCTGACGCAACCCGAACCCTCCAAAATTCAATCGCCACCCCCTTCCCCTGATTCCAAAAGAGAGCCTATTAAAATACAAAGCAAGCTCGCACTGCTTAAAGAAACTAAAACCAGATAAATACACAACACTCTTTCAACACAACAAAATTATCAAATTTTGAAAAATGCTGCGGAATTTAATACTATCTCTATTTAAGTTCCTAAACAGAGCCACACACCACAACAAGGAAAAAATAAACCTCTCTCAATGCCACATAGTTCTTAAAACTTTGTACGAAGTACTTTCCAATGATACCGTTACTTGTGACACTTTGAGCAGTATTTCAGTTGTCTCATTGAGAGAGAAAAATTCCCCATCCTCTCTTTGATGATGGTGCAACAGAGTAAAATTTTGGTAAAATTTGTTTCATATTTTTATGCCTAAAGATCTTGCAGTTTATTATTACATTGCATTGCTTCCCATGCAGTCCATACAATTTAAAAATTCCATTTTTTGACAGAGCATAAGACAGTGAAACTATGTAAACAAACACATTTTGTATCCTCCCGTCATGTACTTTCCGGCCGACAGTCAAAACATGTCAACAGTTAAGGTATATGATTGCAATGAAATCCGAATTATGTTGTGTCTTTTGGTTATATTTAGATTTCAGACAAGTCGGTAATTTGTTTTCAATTCTGGCTGCACATTTATCTTACTAGGGTTATTGTTATAATATGTCTCATAACTTTTCCATATTGTGACATTTCTCTTCTGAGAAAGGTGCCTGGCAGTTCCATTGTCTGGAGCTTTAAACCTACGTTACTTCCTGGAAAAGCACTGTCTCCACAATTCTGTTCACAGGCACACTTCTCAGAAGTGGTATGCCATATACAAATTCCATAAATAATTTTGTAATGTTTTGCAACTCGAGAAACCCCAGAAAGTGATGATTATTAAATTATATTGGAATTTTTAATTAAAATTTAAATATTTTATTACATTCATACTCCTTTTAGAAGTTGAGGTATTTTGGTTTTCAGGGTATGTAAATAAATACAATTAGTGAAAAATTTTTGTTCTGGAATTGGACGTAGTTATGCAAGAAGGAACCAACTCCACAATGCTGATTCTGAGATATTGAAGGTTTCGCAAAACCATTAAAAAAAATTTTCCACTTAAGCTATCATAATTTTTTTCACATTAATGTACAAAGAATATTGTTGTGTTTGTTCATACTTCTTACTTTGCTGATAATTACATTATTTGTAATTTTATAATACAAAAATGGTACTTGGTTCCATTATGCTTAATTGAAAAATATTAGACATGGTGGTTGGTTCAAGGAAAGTTTGTAACCAAACTGGTGCAATTCTGTTATAAGTTTGGTCTCAGATTATTAACATATCTTTAAATTAAATTAGACACATACCATATTTATTTTGATATCAGGTAATTTACTGACGTTAAGCTGAACATTTTTTTTATGGAAATCATTTTTCCTCGACACAAGTCACTGCACAGAAATACATTTAATAGGCCCTCCAACGAAAATACACACATTTTAGTTTTCCTGACCTACTGTACAAGGAAATGTAAAAGATAAAAAAACAAATTAGTTAAAATTTCACTAACCATGACCATTAACATATAAATATGATGCATTCAGTTAAATTTACTGTACAGTAAAGTCCAAGTCACCATCGAACCCATCAATATCGTCCTCTATGCTGGGATCTGCAACAAGCCTTCTATAAAATCCCTTTGCATCCCCTGGTATTAGATGCATAATAGACTTAATGTCGTTCATCTTAGGGGTCGATATAGGTTTGCCAGTAGGCCTCGGTGGTATCAATAATGCTGACAATCTTGGATCCACTTTTGGACGTTCAGGCTGCATCTTTGCTATGTTCACCTCTACAAAGTTCTCATCGTCTAGGTCTGTGTTCATGTAAATTGAATACAGTTTATCTTTCACCACTCTCACTTGTCTGAGATGAATTACCTGTAGAAATTTTTCGGTTTGTAATAGTTTTCTCTATTTCAGAATGTCCCTACAAAATCTTCCTTAGCCATACGATGCACTTTCAAAGGTTTCTTTTTCCTTGCTTTAAGGATAACAGTGATGTAATCTTCTGTTAATAGAGCCTTTCTTGAAAATTAAGTGCTGATTCTGTCTCTAAAATCACTGTCGTTAGGAAGGAAAGAGTGTCCAGACATTAGAAATTTTAATGTTATTGTGCCGTATTATATACGTCACGACTTATATAAATTAAATATTAAAATGTTTTGTCTATATTCTCATAAATGTAGGTTCATTTTCTTAACTTTTTTTTATTTCATTGATATTATCTTGTTTACATTTTACTAACAGTAATTTGATGTCATTCAGTAATTTTATTTTACTCTGGATGTTTCAGTAAATTTTATTTTTCATTACAGTATATCGTTCCTTCACATGTTAGTTATGAGTAGAGCCAATTCAGGCTGCAGTAACGTGTTCCTTGTTAGCCAGATGTGCTCGGCTACGTTTTGCATTCCTTAGCCGAAGCTCTAATATCTTCTTTATTTTACTGTTTCTTCCTGCAGTGCGGACATTTGCTGTGTCAGGGTGCGTGTACTTTGCATGTTTATCACGTGATTTCGTCCTTTCTGTGCAGCTCTGTACACGTGAAAGCCTTGTGCCTCATTGTCGGTAGACGATTCTGACTGATTCTGACTGCCCCTGCCATCTAGTGGGGCATTTTAAAGTTATTCCGCTGCGCCTTTGTTTGCACTCTGTTACCCATAGAGGTAATATATAGTAGAGGGAACATGACATCACAAATGTGTGTCCAACATGGTCTCGAGTGTTTGGTGATGTTTATTTATGTTTTCTCGGCGTAAAAATGCAGTCGTGTTGTTTGAGACTCATGGTGTACCTTCCAGAATATATATTTAGTCATGTGGTGTCACCAAGAACTCGGTTCACTACCTTATAGTAAGTATGTAGATAATATTTACTTTTTACTAAAAACAGCTGGGTTAAGGAAAACAGTAACGTGGCAGACATTGTTTACATTTGTCGTTCTGATATTTCTGCGCAATCATACTATGCGATAATATGGTAGCATGCTCATCTTAGTTCATATATTCATAAGGTAGCAAAATAACCCACCATAGTTGTGATTCCTAAGCAATCATTATCTTGGCCCTCAATGTTATTTCAAATCTCCCGCACATATTTCACTAAAGCCACGTGACACATGTTGAACACACAATTTTGTACGCAGCTGTATAGAGGATACTCCCTCTACCCTATATTTACTCTAAGCTGTTACCTCTCCACCTATATTTTTCCGGCACTCGTTGATCAGCAGTGAACACGACATGATGTGTTGTTGTGGTGTTCGTATCTTTCCAGCAGACATAGGGACGTAGATGCCCTAACTGCTTTTTTTTTTTTTAATATCATCATCATGTAGTCTACTGGAATAGTTATTTTATTTTATTCTACAACTCCAATAGTAGCTTTTGTCTTAAAATGTAGTGCTACGTTTTTCTGCTTCGTTCGTCGCCCTCTGGTGAGTACCTGTCTTCATAAGAGTTTCTTTATTTGTTATTTTGCGTTCACATTTTAATAATTTCACGTTCCTTTCTTTTAGTGAGGGTCCAAGTGTTGGGCCTCACATCCTTATGGGCACTTTCCCATCTTTGTTTGTTTTGTGCCTGTTGCTCGTCCCAGCGGTTGAGCTAGTGGACTGGTGTTTTCGTCGCTGCTGAGAATGTGTGCAATCATCTCCATTCTCCAGCATTCAGTGAAGGAACTGTGTGCTTACATCTCAGATGCCGTTTCACTCACCAGCACTACGTTTGACGTCAGGACAGCTATGTGCCATCGGACACATCTTTTACCTTCTTTAAAATTAAAGCTATCGTAATATTATTTTTTTATTAAAGAGACACGTCATAATCCTGATGTGTAATTTTGGTTTAAATAATAAATACAGCATTTGCTTTCATGTAAAATTTAAGTTTTATATCTTAACTTCCGTAATAAATAATGTGCGGGGTACCCCTTTTATCTGTACATATTATCGTTTGCACATAATTTTAATTATTAATTTAAACTGTTCATATAGGCTTACATGCCTAACCTATTTCAATGTTATTTATGACTTATCTTGTTTGTTTCCATATCTGAAAAAAAAAACATTTAAAAGCGAAATTAAATAAATAAAAAATAATAAGTTCATTATTTAACCAACCACAAATCGTCTTATTATTTATAATTGTTCCTCTGGGCATTTTAACTATTTTTTAAGTATCTAGTAAGGTTAAGTTATATTTTCTAAACACCTTACATTTTTCTATTTTAATTCTTTTGTGCGGTGTGCTTGTGGCCTAGTCGTCTTTCTCAAGTGTTTATTTTGTGTGTTTATCGCTTTTATTTATATATTTGTTGTCCTTTTCTTTTGCTTATTTTGCCACTTTGTTTCTTTTATTAATGCGTGGCTGTTTTGAACAGGAGTTTTGTTTAGCGATTATAAACACTTGAGTGTATTGCTTCCATTATATTAATTTTATTTTCTCACCGAAACACACCGGCACATTATGGATAGCAAACTGGGATGATCTTCTAAAATGGTTTTTAGGAAGATAACAACTTTCACGTTCCTGTTTTGGCCGCCACAAGAATCAGACCATAAAATCAGTTCTGTCACTTTGTCATTAATATTGTCCAAAATGTGTTGTCTGAGGCAAGAACCCACTTCCTGAGACCCATGCCCAACATCCCCTTCGATCCAAACATAACAATGTGCTTCATTGTTTTTCCCAGTGTGAATGCCAAGGTTATACATCCATATCTGCCGTTTGTAATAAATTATATTGGTTGGCATGCATGGCAATGGTAAAGTTTTCTACAAATCAAATGTTAGCATTTCTGTGCTTTCACATTCCTTAGTCTTGGCCATATCATCTTTAAGAAGGTGCTGTGTACTTTCTGCAAGCTGTAGATGTGTGTTGTGGTTCTTCTCTATTTGATCCTTTACAGCCTTGTCTTTTACAGACTGTTTTTCTGCTTTGTAAATATCGCAAGCATTGCACGTGTCTTTCTTAATCTTCTTTTGCCTTAAATTAAAGCAGCAAAGAAATACTTCGTTGTATTTGGAAAAAGAGGCAGTGTTTGAGTACTCTGTTTGGTAGAGTTCAAACATTTTACTCACTGTCACATCTGATGGAAGCTAAAGAGCTTCTGTTTGGTTTCTGTTGTAATGGCTTTTATAATTTGGAGATTTATTTATATGTTCCATGATGTCTGCCTTTTGTTTCTCAGTTATTCTATTGTGACCTCCCGAATATCCCCTGTTATCTTTAATCTTTGTATCTGAGCGCAATTTTGTCATTGCAGTATTTACCCTCTTTGTTGAAATGCGTAATGTTTGACAGAACATGACTCTACATACTTGAATACCTTCGATGTGATATATTCTTGTGTATGTTCGATTGTTACGGTCTTTGCCCCTGTGCCGATTGACATTCTCTTCTGTCACCATTGCGCCTATCAGTGCAGTTTGAACATCATAGTCTCCCATTTCCCAAAACTTGTTAAAACAATGTTCTCTCTTTTCTACATCCACTGTTTCATGACATTTAAGCATGCATGAACATATGTAATCTCGAAATATTTTTGGTTCAACAATACTCCTTTTATTGTAAATGTATTGTTTGATGCATTCTTCCTCTTTTTTCGTTGCTGTCTTGATGCACCTTGGAACTTCTTTTTTTTACCTTTTCTTGGCCTTCCACTCCAACCTCGTTCAGGGATGTTTGACTCATCTGTATCATGAGGCAATGGAGTCCTTTGCATCTCTCCTGAGAGATGCGTTCCTGTGATCTGATCAGTCATACGGGATGTCCCAGGCATCACTGTAGCATTTTCATTCCGTATTATCTGCAATAACACATAATTTTATTAAAACAAATACAGTGAACCCTTGATAACTCGGACTAAAAGGGGGGAGAAGCTGTCCGAGTTACGATTTGTCCGTGTTATCGAGGGGTGTCCGGGGAGGTTGGGTAATCAGTCATTAATCACAAGAAACGCGAAGAAATTAGTACGCTATTATTTCTACAAGCAAAAGAGGCTGCAATAAATACTGTTTTGTACATAAATATCGTATCAATTTACGGAAGGGCCACCATGCAATGGGAAAATTAACGCTTACGCGGAAGACTATAAAAGAATGCCAAACAATGTGGGCAGTCACATCTTTATTTATTTTTTTATGCTGCTACTTCTGGCTGATTATTTTTTGTCTCTGTGCTAGAAGCTGGCACCAAGGCACCCTTCTATCACAGAAAAGTTTTTGTCTGGCTGGCGACAGCCAATGTGCGTGCACGTGTGAGAGAGATAAGAAATGATCGTTGGAGATGAGCTAGGGAGGTTGCGAGCGGAAGTAGTCAAGGTCAACCGGTACAGTCTCATGCAATACAAACGCCGCATGTGACCACACGCATCTCACACAAGATGTTTACATTGAAAAATACCTTACGTCCGTATGTCACAGCATAGCGGCAGCAGCCAGCTGCTAGCCTGATAGTTACTCTACCCTCCTACAAAGTTACAAAGGTATAAAAATAATTTTCCCTGTGTACATGAATAAAAACGGTACTGTAGTTAACAATCCTTCTGGGTCACTGTACATTATGTGAACACATTTTAACACTGCTAATTTTAAAATGTAATTTTATGTATGTAAATTGCATCATAGAACACATAATTTACAGCTTTATTCTTACACAAATTATCATATTATTATAAAGCAAAAAAATTTTAGTAATGTTCTACAGAATTACCGTATTTACTTGCGTAATCGCCGCATATTTTTGACCAAATTTTAGGCCCAAAAAATGGGTTGCGGCCATTATAAGGGGTTTTCAAAAAATTACCTTCAAAAAAATTTTTTGTTGAGAATATAACAAATGTACATTTTTTTCTATATTTACTCGTTCATAACGTGACCATTTCTTCTAAAATAAATAAAAATATTTACTCGGTGTATAGTAAACATGGAAAAATTAAGACTACAAAATCTTGTTAATCCATTCACATGCGTCACTCAATGAATATCGTTTAAAATTATCCCGCATAAGACGTTTACATTTTACGGTCCATTACATGTACGCTATTATTTCCCGTGAAGTAGTTTATAAATAAATCAGATTCACGCTTAAAACGTTACAACTCTCCAGACGCCGTTACGTTATCGACAGAGCATCAACTAACTAGCGTGACTCATCGTGTCCGGCTTGGGCATGGATGTTGTGTTGTTCTTTCACCTCCCACATTGGCTCTTGAAAACATTGTTGTTAAAGGGAAGTAAAACCTTCTCACCAATTTTTCTACATCGCAATGCAAAGCCATGATTTTTAATTTTTCTTTTTAATGAGTGGGACAATTTGTTTTGCAACCCTGAAGTCATTGTACATACCAGAACAAAATAATTTTCCGTTTATTTGTCATTGTAACCCGCAGTTACCGACATTTCACAAGCACCATGCTGAAATGTTTATTTACGACACACGTGCGTGCCTGGCTCGCAGGACAAAGAGGGAGGAAAGATAAAGAAGTGAGAGGTCGGCCTGCTGCGTTGCATCTTTACTCACGCGTCGCGCGCCTCACTAGCAACATTTTACCACACGGAACTTGCCAGATATTTACTGTGGGATTATTAAAGGCTAAGTAGCGATGGACGACTTCGTTATAAAGTTTAATACTGTTCCAAAATATAATGTGATGAATTTAAATCCAGCAGAAATGATTTTTTATGTCTTTTAACCAAAAAATAATTTATTAAAATTATTAAAATTTTTTTAAAAATTCTGTCCGAGTTATCCAAAGTCCGGAACATCGAGGTCCGAGTTATCGAGGGTTCACTGTACATAACAATGGTCAGTGTAAGCATAACAGCATTGTTCAAACAACAAATACTTACATCATTACTCTCTTTGTCTCTATGCATAATGTTTGATGCCGTCTTTGACATCTCTCCTGAGAGATGCATTCCTGTGATCTGATCAGTCATACGGGATGTCCCTGGCATCACCGCGGTATCTTCATTCAATATTATCTGCAATGAAACATAATTTTATAAAAAAAGCTTAAATCAGTGATCAATGCAAATATGGTTTGCAACAATGCTCAAACAACATACAGTAGTACTAACATCATTACAACTGTCTTCTGTATGATAAGACCTAGGAATATTGCCATCAGTGCATGGCATTTTTCTCCTAATTCCATTATCATCCTTGGGTGTATGGACTGAGGTTTTGTTTGGATCAGCAGTCATGGTTTCAGTGTCAATACACATCTGCAAAGTAAAATATTACTTAGATACATATAACAAATTAACAGGTGTAACATGTTTGGCTAAGTAGAGAGAAATGCAGTGGCAACTAACCTCATAGCATTTGACTGTAGTGTTTGTCTTTGAAATACCGCCTCTTATAATTACAGCATCATAATCCATATTGCACAAATCACTGCCATCTCCATACAATAAACTGCCAGTTTCATAGCATTGTCCCTGAAATATAAAATTATGCAATTAATATATTTTGATAGAAATACGTCAACAATGGGTTAAGCTTATCCACAGTTAAAATGTTCTTTACATTATGATGTGGCTCTTCCATTGCATAACTGGAATTGCCAGAATCTGTACACTGCGCACTTGTAGGGAACACATCATGGCTGTCAACATTTCCAGGACAGAAACTAGCGTTGGTTGCTATAGGGGTGACCGTAGTAACATCATTGTCAATTTCCTACAAAAACATAACAAAATATTCAATTAACATAGCTTAATAAAGCGTAGAGTTCCCCCACATATCAGTTTATTTACATTATGCTTAAATTAACCAACACCTTTCATCACTTAAGAGCATTTTAAATACTTAACGACTTAGCGTACACCTTATTAATTAAAATAAATAGTATGTTGAAAAAATGTATTAAGTTATCAAAGCTAAGCTATAACCTATAAGGAATGTGTTAATATTTTTAATGTGGCTCCAATAGAATTGGTTAATAATCACTATTGTTGCACAAAACTAAATTTATTTTTATATATATTTCCAGAGATGTTATTTCTTAAATGTTTTAAAGTAAGTATTGTTTACATTCTTTTGTATACAAGAGTTCCTGTATAACTTAATTAAACTAACCTGCATTTGTGTAGACTCTGCATCTGCTTCTTCTTTTGTAGTGCAAAGGCTAACTATATACTTTCCTCTTGAAGTAAACATGTTATTTTTATTCCTAACAAGAGAGATGCATCTTCATAGCATTATTACATCTAAAATAATATAATTTCTACTGAAACTGAAACATAAACACCATACCGGCACATTCGTGACTAATTGTTGTGTATATGCATTCTTCTTCACAGGTTGTGCAGGACATGGCCTTTGCAATAACAGATTTAGCCAACAAACTAATAAACGTTTGGAGTTGGTTCCTTTACGCAAAATGTAAATGTGTAGTTGGTTCCTTCATGCAAACTGTTAAGATGTAGATGGTTCCTTTATGCTTAGCCAAATAATGAAACTTGGAGTTGGTTCCTTTATGCAACATATCAAATTGTTGATATTGGTAGTGGCAGTTGGTCCTTTAGGTCATAGATAGCAGCACATTGCAGTAATACCTTGGTTCTATTTTGCATAACAAAGTACACATGTTAAGCTATGTTTTGCAACAAAAAAAAACAGAAAATGAAAAATTGGTGGTTGGTTCCTTCTTGCACAACTACGTCCAGTTGAAGTCTTAATTTTGTTTAGTATCAAATGTTTTTAGTAATGATGTAGGCCATTAGTTAATGCTTAACATATTATTTCAATTCTAGTCATTTAGAAGCTAATACTGAAAACAAAAAAACTTATAATTCTAGTAAAATTTTTCCAAGTTTTGTGAACTTTTTTGAAGTGGAGTAATTATTATGAACTCTTTTTAGTTTGTGACACCAAAATATTACACCTTTGATACTAACACAAGTGTTATGGGAAGTTAAAATGTTTGCTGTTAAGCTTAAAATTTGCAAGAACGGTATTTCAGGTGTTTTTTTCTTTGTATAATTATCATCTAATAACATTCTGATCTCAAACAAATTTTTTAGCACTGATTTAAGTATGTAGCTTCTTACATTCTTGTTAAATCTAGTTGACAAATTTTTCATTTCATCGTAAACTGAGCTACAACTCAAGCTGGTTTACAGATTTGTCTGCTATTTATATTCTCATAGCAATAGAAGGTTTTATGGCTCAAAGGTCAATATATCCTTCTTGTATTAGAAATGTTTCTGTATTCTGGTAAGTTGATTGCAGAGTAAACATGTTTTATGGTATAGATTATTTGAACCTTTGAAGTTTTACAACAGTAGGGAATTTATGGTTTTATACATCACACTTCCCTCAGTTTGGTTAAATTGTTTGAATAGTTAGTGGGGTGTTGGGTTTCCATGAGTCGTAGTGTCTTCTCTCTCTCCCTTTCTCTCTCTCTCTCTCTTTCTCTCTCTCACCCCCCCCCCTCCCACGTGGCCAGTGGCCGAATACCAACCAACACACAATTCTCCTGGGCAACCTGGACAACGAGGTCCCAGCCAAATACAGGACAGCGATTCAAGCTCTCTTGGATGAATGGAAATATGTCTTGGCTTTCTCCGACCTACTTCAGACAACCTTGGCAGCTGAGCACCCACAAACTGTGACACCACTACAAGAGGAGAGTGACAAACACTCGCAAATCAGATGTGACAAGTCTCCGGGACTGGCGTTACTTCTCCCGTCGACGCCTGGTGTCATAACACAGCCGCAGGAAGCCGAACCAGTAGTGACCATGCCTGATGAGGATGAGCCGAGACTCCAACCCATAGTCCGGGAAGTGTGGGAACTGGATGTGCCACTAGAGAGTACGACTTTTATCATACACATTGATGAACCAGAAGAGTTTCCTCAATGTCAACCACGACGCCGACGCAGCAGGCAACCCCAGCTACACTCGTCCGAGCCTAACACAAATGGCCAGCAGGAAGAGGTCAACCCCGAACCGAGGAACGAACGGAAATGCAGACGCAGAGCACCTGCCTGGTTTTGTCCTAGTATTCGCCGCTTTACGGAGTGGGGCGTGGCTGGTGGCCCTCAATCATTGACGCCTACTGTACAGACGCCAATGGCAGAACGTCAGGACTTAAAGACCACAACATCCCAGCACATGCTGGTGTTACCGATGGCCGGCACCCCAATGTCTACTCACTCAATCCATACCAACAGACACCGAAGGGAGCCCTACAACCTCGCCCACGACAGAAACAGCAGACCTGCTGTGTATCACCCTACGAATCAGGAGATGAAGCCGGAGACTTCGACTTACTGCAGACCCTAGTGTTCAGTCGTCAGGGACGACACCGGCCGCAGAGTACATAGCGAATGCACACACCCGCCGTGACCAGTCGTCTTCAGGAGGGGGGCGTATGTCGTACCAGGCCACAGGCCAGGTGGAGTTGCACCTGGTCGTGGCAGGTGTTCGCAGAGTGTGTCAGTGGCAGGTGTGCGCTGGTTGATAATGGCAGATGTGCGATACTTGATTGTGTGTGGCAGATCAGGGTGGTTATAAATAAAATTTAAATAAACCATCTCAGCAACTCACAAAAAGGGGTAGGTAAACAAAGCTAAACACAACCTTGAAAAATTAAGACGTAGCTCAGATATTAAATCAAATGACAAATACATATTCGTAATGAAACATATTAAGAGGTGTACTGGAAATTGTTACAATGATGGATTAGTGCGGCCATGTATGTGGTGTTTTTTCGCATGTAAACATAACCTTAAAATCTGTAGGTCCTACATAACCTACTGCTGTAGCGTTCAAGAAAATGTGTTATTCATAATAGAGTTAATGTACTAAACTATTCAATAAAATTACGACCATTGTTGACAGCAGGGAAAACATCTAAAAATGCAAGTTGTAAATAACAATTTTTTGTTTATCAGTTCAAAAAAAAACTTTAAAATAACACACAAACAATCAAACAATTCTAAAAAAAAAAAAAATATGAATTCCAATTAACATGATGGTGCGATTACTAGTTTACCATAATAATCAAACAAAAACAAAGAAAGAAAATTTATGAACTCGGCTTCACACAGCCACAAACAAAAATTGCGTTGAAACATTTCACACTATAAAAACATCAGTGAACAGAACTTAAAAAGACAGATTGAAAGCTAATACGTAGTTATTTATCAGTCTCTCATTAAGACAAAACAGAAGTAGAGCTCGTGAACTCGCCTTTAAGTCTCATTAAAAATATCTGTCCTCCTGCTGAGGAACAACACCACGACATTACTGTAAACTAGAAATCTCTCAGGTCACGAGATACAAACATACAGACTGGCCAAAATTACAGCGTCTTTATTACTTGACAGATAACACATACGTCTCTAACATCTGTACCAGACAACACAGAATCTTAAGGGTGACCAAGGTATACTTATGTTACAGTCAACGAAATAACCAATCCGAAGACAACAAAAAGTTAAGCAAGACACAGTTACTGATTAGCAAGATAAAAATAATCCAGTTAACCTTTAACGAAATTAAATAATAATAACAATTTCTGCCTTCTGACAGAAAATCTTAGGTTTGAACTCGCAACGTCTTAAGCCTGCTGTCTCTTTTGCGCAGCTACTGTGTGCTACAATCTTCAACATGTTTACCAACTAACCTGTAAACACCTCCAGGTTTCAAGCACCGTTCTACCGCTCGTGTCACATCCTCCCGCTGTCAATATCTACCTCTCACTACCACTACATATAAACAAGCAAAACGTCTTATTGACTAACTAACACTAAAGATAGTACTCATCTAATCTCGAAGTCCATCCTTCCAGCCTCCTCCGGGCTGACCCTTGAACAGCAAACTCCACTACCTCCGTCAAACACGTCCGTCGCTCATCGCTGCCATCACAACATTCTCCAATCACGTCACTAGCTCACCGCGTTCAACACGACAACTCCCGGAACAATCTCTTACTTCTGGCATCTCCGCTGTTAAGCTCCGCCTATGCTACCTTTGTCCTCGAAGCTCATTCGCCTTTACTTCTCTCCGCCCTGAGCACAGGGTACATGCACTGTCTGCAATCGGTCAGCACTCTTTACCTGGGAAAATCTTCCCCACTCCCCGCGCTAAGCCTTAACTCTTCTTTCTCTCGTCCACGTGGCTCAGCACATCCCATGCCCGGGTAAGATATACTATCATACTCTACCGTCAGCGCGTCTCTACAGCTCCAAGCCCGCCGGTCACGTACTCACCGCACGATAACCAATTCCGGATGCAGTCTCAACGTCCCACACTTCGTTATTGCTACAGCCACCGATAACAGATACCGCCGCGTCTCTGGTCTACACTGGCGTACACTACGTTAGACTAACTCACCTCTCAGCGGAAACTACGTGCGCTGCCCATCTGCCTCTCTTCCGAAAGCCAACCGAAATAAAACCTTATTCCAGCTAACAATTATTAAGTTCAAGTGAAAGTAAGGTTAATACACCAACCATTGTAAAGTTTGTAAGTCTGAATAAAAAATGAAAACCTCCGGGAAAAAAACGGAGAGTCCTCAAAAATAACCTAACTGACAAAAAACCTGTAACAATATATACAAAAGTGAAAAACGTGTTTCCAATATGTTTACATATTTGAAAAATGCACTTCCGACGATATATTAATAATTTAAAAAATTCAGCGCATTTATTAGAAACACAATGTTGGCGCCTACCTCGACTGTGAGTAACTTTGTAGAGCCGTCATCCTCTTCCACGTTCCTCCATTTCCTCACGTCTCGTAACATGCGCGGTGGGCTGATATTTTTAGGATGAGCGCTCCACCTGCTGTGCTTCGTGCACATCAACTGCTCCTCTGCTGCTCTTGCCACCCCCGCGCTAACAGCTACCACAACGTTTGGACTCTACAGTAATACGGCTTGCCAAACTTTAATTCAAAGTTTCACATTTTTAAGATAGTTACTAAGAGAATAATTAGAATTGAAGGGCTGGGTGTTAAATTCAGGTGGCTCCATTATTTGTCAAAATATATTTTGTAATATGTCAATAATGAGAAAAAAATCTCAACAAATTTTTTGGTGTAAGAATGATGTAGTTCCATCGCTTAAGCTGGATACGGCAAGGATAAAGGGGCCATCTGTTAAAGCAAGTAATAATAATTGTAATTCTCAGTAAGTGCTCTTCTAATAAGAAACTTTCTTAAGTGATGATAATTATGGGAAAACCATCTCTGAGTGTCTGAACCTCAGATGAGCAAAAAAATACTAAGGTGATTCTTTAATATTTAGTATTCAACGTTTATAATATGTGAATGTAGCTACTTGCTGATACTTAATGTACACATTAGTTCTGTGGTTTTGCTCTTTTTGTGTAAGGCAATTTAAGTAAGTGTGTGGTAAATATAATTCCAACAGTGGTAACTGTTAATTCTTTTCTTTAAGTCATTACAAATGTACTGAGTTATGAACGATTTTTCTTGTGGGTACATAATACATCAATTTAATTGATGTAACTTTTTGTACTTTTTTCCTTGCTTGAAATTTGCTCAAAATTTACTAGTATAGAAACATAAAAACTTGCTGAAGTGTTAGTTTATGTTGTGTTTCCTTATTGAGGCCTCACAGCTGTTCAGTACAGTATAAGTAATATTTTTAACTTTATTAAAATAGTTACTGCCATTAATTTGATGTAGGGTAGTTTATTTCCATGAAGGTTCGACTGTAGAGCTGATTGTAAGATTTGTCTTATGTAGGTAGAGTTTAAGCAGTTTTATGTTCTCACGAATCTTGTCAATTGTTTGCTTGCTGTAGGTTTCTCCATGACAGAGAAGGCCCAGCATACCGAGAATACAGGCTTCTGGTCAACCAGTTCAGGCTGGAGGTAGAGAAAACAGCTTTGCCAAGAGAGGAGGAGGTCACTAAAGTTAAGCAAGAACCTTCAAGTGACTGTGAATATACTATCGCAAATGAATATGATACTAAGAACAAATACGGAATCAGTGGTGACTGTGGTACCATTGGTGAATATGGTTCGAGTGGAGAATATGGTGCCATAAAAGTTAAAGTTGAACCAGAATTGGAACTTAAAAGTGAAAATTTGTCACCAGAAGCAAGTGTAGTAGCAGAGATAAAGAAAGAACCAGAAGATGACAATTCAAGGACAAGTGATGGTAACTATAGAACATTTATTTTCGTCTTCTTCTTCTTCTTCTTATTATTATTATTATTATTATTATTTTCTAATTAGGATCTGTATTCAAATGGTAACAAAAAAAGTACATTTCTAAATATTCATATCTGTACATAAAAAATAAAGTGCGAACCATGCATTGTAACTTGCAATTAGCGACATTTAAAATCTTAAAGTAAAGATAGTAAGGTTATGTATAATTGTGCCGGTTGAAATCGCATATGGAGAATGGTTTTTTGAGGCAAAATTTAATATTAATTTTTATTTTATTTCTGTTTTATTTGTGTCCGTGCATGTGTGTGCATGTGCGCGTGCGCGCACATGCTCGTTTGTATATAGGCACATGTGCATGCATGCATGTGTGTGTGTCCAATTTACTTAATACTGTTAAGGTTTAGTGACTTCTTGGATTATATTTCCTACTGGTTGCATTACTGTTAAGTTCCTCTTAGGTGGCTGGTATGTGTTTTTCCTGCGTGCACAGCCTTGTAACTCTGGCATGGGACTGCACAGCTTGCTTGTGGATACAAAATTTTTTGTTGCCAATGATCTGTAACACGCTGATGAAGTATGTCGCTTGAGTCTCAGAACATTCTGTATACTAATGCACGTAATGGGGTCTTCCAACATTACATAAAAATTGTTTCATTAAGAAGTTTCAGCGTGAAGCAAACTAAAAAATTACTTGTAAAAATAATTTAATGTTAAGAAACTTTAAAGTTTACTTTGCACACAGTATATATTTACAAAAGTAATATTTGATATAAGTACAATATATTGTATGTAATTGGTAGAAACTAGTAGAAACATTTGCCATTATATGTTTCATAGATTCAATGACAGTCTGAAGTAAAATTTTGTGAAATACCAACCAATGTTTTTATTTACATAATATAAATTGTAGCATTTTGCTACCAGAACCAGCAGTTTTGTATTCTGGTAATTAATAATTAGTATCCTAAATGTTTTTCTTTCTTATTTTTGTGCCTTTTTATGTGAGAACAAAAGCATTAATTTTCTTTATTTTTTGTTATGTTTGTTGATGTAACACTACTCAGTAGGGTTCCACTAGTAGAGTAGGTTAAGGTGAGATGTTTTAACCGAGTAGGTTCGACTCCAATCCATTTTTGTTTTGACATGTTTTCATTTTGCCAGTTTTTTAATTACTCTTCTATTTCTCCCCCCCCCCCCTTCCAAAATTCTGCCATAACTATATTTGACTCTTTTTTACCGCTCCAACCCAAACTGAAGTTTTGTGACAGTTGCAAAGACTTTAAAAACTGGCCGCTAGCAACAATTTTGAGCCAGGAAGATCAGCTTCAACTGCTGAAGTAATAAGCTGCAATTTTATTTAAGAAGATTTTGATCGCTTTTAATATGTTCCAGCATAAGGAACACAGACATCTTTTATTAGTATGAAGCTGATAAATGTTACGAACTGTGATTGTATTTTTAAATATGCACACCGGCAGTTTTGTAATTTTAATTTATATAGTGTACAAGACAGAAGACTGGCTATGATAAGTTGCCGCCATTTCATGGAAAATACAGCATCCTACGTGTTGTAGTAGCAAGTTTGCTACTTGTACCTAACAATTTAAGTATGTTATACCGGTATATATTTGTTAATTTTCCTAAAGATCCTTATTTCCAGGTATAATATGTGAATGTAATTTTTTGTGGATTGCATTAATGTTAATATGACTTCGTGTAACTGACCCAAGGGTCCAGATGTTTCCAAGTTATCTGTTCGACCATTTTAACCCGAGTTCTAGTAGAGGAAAAAACTAACTCTTACTACTGTATGTAGTAACTACATATATTGAAAGATTACAAGTATTTGAGTTAGAGGGTGTGTGCGGGATTTATATTTTACAGAACAGACAATATTTTAAGTCAGTAACCGTTGAACTGAACAGTTTTGAAATTTCAAGTCTGCGGCCGTTATCCTCATCATAGCGGACAATGAACTTTTAATTAAGAGCTATTTTACCTTATTTGCGGTATTAAATAGGACAAACTATTAAATTATTTGTAAGGATGTGAAGACGTACATTGTCAGCTAATTTATGAAATTTTTTTTTCTTTAAATTTTGTATCCAGAGAGAAAGAGAGATATTTTAAATATTTTCAGTCTTCACAACACAACATTTCTCACATCTGTATGATTATTTTCCGATGCCGCTTTAAATAAAAATATTATTAAAGGACATCTACACTATCAGCTGATTTATTATTATTGATAGTGCTGTTCCAAGATGTTATTGATATTTTGCTTTCTACTCAAGTACACTGTGGACCCACACAGTTTGCTTGCACACTAATAATTTTTTGTTATTTATACTATTATTATCCTTTATTATTATTATCCTTATTATTATCCTTATTATTATCCTTATCCTTATTATCCTTATTATCCTTTCAAGTCCCACTATGCTTTACTTGCCTGTACACTTTGTATACTCACTAATATATAGAATACTAACTAACACACATACGTGTGTGCGTATGTACGTGCGCAGTTGCATGTGGGTGCGTGCATATGTGTTAGATGTGGTGTTAGGTTAAGAATTATAAGTCCTTAAAATTGTTTCTCTAGAAGAATGTTTAATATTATTTCTCGAGCAGGATAGTCCTTGTGTTGTAATAACTATATGTAAAAGGTGGGGATTAACTGTTATTATGACGTTTTAGGCAAGCGTTCCGGTGAGGAAGGTGAGGAGTCAGCAGGAACTGCCAGGAGAAAGAAGCGTCGAAGTCGATGGGCTCCAGAAGCCACCAAAGTTGAACTTCCACCTGCAGGCTTAGTTATGCCTTCAGTAGCAGGTACTAAACTAGAGTGTCTTTCAAGTCTGAGCCCATCCACTCTGTTCCAAATATTTTTAGTGAAATCCTTGCCTAGCTCTCTAATGATAATGTAGCATTTCACCAGTGTTCTAATTTACATGAAACTGCTAAACTTATGCACAATTTTTTCATACCTTCATTTTTTAAAAGAACACACTTAAAACTGTACTTTTTTCCACTGCGCCTTTCTTGCCGAGTCAGGACATCATGCTGCCTGGGCGACAATTTTCACTACAAAACAAGTTTAAAATCAATACATTCCGACCGTAAGAACAAAAACGACGACTTGCAAACTTAGCTCAGTCCTCCTGTAACCCTCTAGAAAATTTCAAGAAAGCTTCTAGATAGAGCATTATATCTAACAAAAAATGGTAAACAAACCCCATCATAGCCAAAATATAACCTAAAAATTAGGGGTATGCGAATAGTGGTTCTAGTGTTTTGAATAGTTTTCAAACAAATATTAATTTTTTTCAAATATTTTTCGAATGGTGTTTCTTCAAATTTTGGTTTACATTTGCCAGTGTGTAATATTGCATTTCAAGGAGATACAGAAATGCACTTTGCTTTAGTAATGTAAGCAAAAAAGTTTATCAAGTTTTACTTGATAACCTTGAACATCTTAAAAAATATATATTTTTGATACTTTTTACCTGTTCTTACAGCAATATACTGCTTTTTCTTCTCAGTTTTCTTCTTTTATTATGTATGTGAGAAATCACAAGATTTATTTTGTAAACAAGTGCTTAATACTGATTGCACTGCTGATCTAGTTTACTTCTTGCCTACATATATAAAGATAAAATTAAAAATTATTTTTCTGTAATATTTTTGGAAGAATTTAACTACAAAAATTTGAAACCTAAATTAATATGTGGTAAATTATTACAATACTACGAAAAATTAGATGTATGTGTGTAGGAAACAATGTAATGCTAATAAGTAATCATTTTTCAATATAATTTTGTAAAATAACAGTGAAACTTCCTGTGTGTTTCACATTTGTAAACATATTTGTAGAGCAGTTGTATAGAAATTCTGAACATGTTCAACCAGCTAATGATATAACCAAATAAAAATATAAGTGGTAAAAAAAGTTTAACCATAGTTCTCTCACATTAAATACTTAGCTCATGGCGCGGCAGCAGGGAGAGCCCGCACATTTGGGTGCAGCAGCGCGAGCTGTGCCCCGCTGCTCTTCGCCCAAATGTGCGGGGATCCATTCATTTGCATGTAACTGAACCACGGGGAAAAAGTCGCTGCGCTTTGCCGATCCCAAGTGTGCGGGCACCTTAAAGATATAGTATAAACCGTCGTAATTTTATCCCAAAAGAATGCCTTGGATCTGCACTTTCGTCATGTTAAATTCAGAATTGCAGACTGTACAGCTGAAAATTCTGTTTCCACACTTTTTGACTTTTGGCCATTTTAATTTGTGTTCCCACTCTTTGCAACATTGGTAAGGATCCACAATGTTTTTCGTTTCTTTACTTAACGAAAATGAGAATGATTAACTTCACTGCAGCAAACATTTTATGTAAATATACAGCACACCGTTAAATGTAAACAAACAAAGTTAAACACCTTTTCATAGACGTATGCATGGTAACAAGGTAGACATCAAACGTCTGCTGCAGTGATCGCCGTGATCACGGTCTTAGACTGTCGACGTGACCACCGCTGCCGCCATCTTTTGTGTATCGAAATGTTCCGTTAGCGTGTATCTCTATGCTTCAAGCGCCAAGTATACAAGGATAAATGAGTATCTGCGCGAGTACATCTATGGCCACGAATGTGACGCCACGTGTGAATATGTAAATATTTACGTTGAAAACATACATGAATGTCAGTTCTTTCCCGTATATTTATTTTGACCTTTAAATATCCACAAAAACGGGGAAATCTGTTAAATTATGTTTTGCTTATAAGTAGAAATAGCCTTTTTGCCCACTCAGATCATTTTAAGAAATTATTTGAAATTCACTATTCGAAATTGCTTGAAAACTTCAAAATTGGGAAAGTTGGTATTAGTTTTTCTAATATGATTAGTTCAGATTTACTGTTTGAAAAATATTTGAAATTTCGTATATTCGCAGACCCTGCAATATAAATAATTAAATAATTATATAATTTTTCATTTCACTAGAAATGTAATTAATTTGCCCTTAATGGTAGTGTACTGAAAAGCAGGTGAGAGTAGACGAAGTAGAATAATAAAGTTTGTAGTGTTAAATATAGTAGTGTGTTTAGTCTTTCTGGCTTTCGATGGTAAATAACTCTCACTTACCATCCGGTAATCTGCATCTGAAAATGTATATTGAAATCCCAAGATAAAAAAATTAAGATGAAAAAAAAATTTATTAAAAAAATTTAAGTGAAAAGAAACAGATGCTGTGAATTTAAAATCCAGGACTAAAATACTCTCTATCTTTATTTCTCTCTCTCTCACCCTAAAAAAACACACAAATTTGGCAAATCTGAAATTACGTGAAATGCTGATCTAGAAAATAAGTTAAAAGTTGAGAATAAAAGTAGATTTCAGTCTTTCTGGGTTACATTGCTCTCGGCTATAGTAAAATGAAATCAAGTTAATAAAGCTCAGGGTTTGCATGAGAGTCCTTTCAAGACTTCTGGGTAATACGCAGCTATGCAAAAATAGGAGTCAATGCTTAACTCAGAATATTCATGAAATAATGTCTCAGACACATTTGCAAAACACTTTAAAATCACGTTTACATAAGATACTTGGCACAACCACTTCAAATTCATTAATATTTGTTGGCACTGAGTAGCACAAAATTATGTGAAGCAAATGACATTGGAACAGTGAAGTTGGCTATCCTTACATGGAGAAATCCTTCGCTGGCTTCATGCTTACTCAAAACTAAATTCTCAAAAATTATGCTGGCCACTTCTTTAAACGGCAACACAAACTTCGGCAAAAATATGCCGACTAAACTAAACTCTCCCTGTATCGTCTATTTTATGTTGGCGGCAGAGAACCCCCACATCTAGGCCGAGTTCTGCCAAAATACGTCTATATCCATTCGAAATTCAGGGAAGAAAAAGCATGAAATTGTCTCGAAGTCAAGGCTACAAGGACGTTCCTTCACACCGTGATTCGAAACCTCGTCAGTACTTAGAGAACGCATCACTAATACTCATTCCAAAGTGAAAGAAAACAAAACTAGAATAACTTATAATTTATACAAATAAAATTCGAGAGAGTATTTCCTAACTCTAAATAAAATTACAGTGAACAAAAAAAATGAAGATAAAGATTTTTAAATAAATTATATACGTAAGACCTATGGGGTGTAATTAAATAATTATTTAAAGTACATACAAATTAGTAAAATCATATCTTGAAGTGTCTCTGAAGATACATAATATAACCAAGAAAAAAAAATAAACAAACATGAACTACTGTAATTCCATTACAACCCCTACTAAAAATTTCAAATTCCGATCCCAGTAGCTGCAAAACCATTCGGAAAACAAATATAAACGTACAGTAATTACCATCATAAATAAATAAAAAGAAAGCAATATAAATGTAATGACACAGTAGTTCAGGGGCGGCTCTAGCAAGTTCTTGATCGGAGGACCTAGCCAAGTTAAATTAATACCCTTGTTAGATGTCTGCTAGAGTTAGTCATTTCTTAGAGTTTCCTTAAGGGCACTGCCTACCCCAGTGCTTTGGAAAGAGTGAAGATAGAGATTCACATGTTAATCATGTGAGATTCAGTCACCTTTCATTATTTACTTTTCTTTATTGATGAATGAAAATGTATGAAATTTTTACTATTAAAGGTTTCAAATGTTTATACTCATGAAAATACACATTTCGCAGTTTTCAGGGTATTGAAAAATACTGCCTAAAAGATCCTATGTCAGTATATACCATTTTGATATGAACAAAATGTCAATGTTGGCATTTTTATAGATTCAACATGTGACTAAGCCCCCACCTACTGTAATATATGTAATTCCCTAGCTTTGCTATTGAGCGCAATAGTGCAACAACAACGCTTCAGGTCCACTTTTAGGAGGACACAGATTCTATTCCTAGATCCGGTCATCATGCTTTCTGTTTTACATGCTTTCCCGAAATTGCTCCTGGCAAATGCTAGGTTAGTTCATCATTAATGAAGATCATGGCTGATTCCTCTCGTAGGCAGTTAAATATGATAGAATTATGTACATAATGTATGTTTAGAATGACTTTCAGTGCTTACAGCAAAGGATGTACGGATGATAATTAAAAAAAAAAAGTGTTTGCTAAGTAAACATGGAGCCAGACCACATTGGACCATCCCAGACAACATAAAAATTATTTTGCAGTCGAACCTCACTACTACGACAAGCCACAGTTTCCAAGAAATTTGTCATAGTTGCGTTGTTGTCGTAGTTTTCGAACTAGCGAACTTCAACCCCGTGCAAAATTTTTTGTTGAGTTTGTGTTTAACTGTCATTACCGTAAAACAGACAATTTTTAAGAAAGTAATAATGATTTAATTAAATATGCGTAATTTTTCTGAAGAAATTGATACCAGACATGTCTATAATAGTTACTAAGTTTCCAAAAATTTAGTTGAGTGTGGTGCAGTTATTTTCTAATGTTTACTGTGAATAAACCAGGACAACCATCAAAAATACTTTTTCATTTAGAAACCTGTGGGAAAAAGAAATATGTCCCAACAAAATTTGGTGATAATTACTGGTTTTGTTCTGCACTGTTGAAATATGTGTGCCGTTTCACACTGAGGCATGCATAGCATAATTTGTGCGCTTGTCGGAGACTGGTAAAAATCAGCTTGGACAGGTCACTGTAATTGTTCACTTGTCCATTGGACAGGTGGTGTGTTTGCTAGCAAAAATGAGCGATGTCAACAGTGGTATTTACTTTATTTATAACTGAGCTTATAACTGAAGGTTTCCGTGCATGAGCATAGCTCCCTGGCATTCCTTGTGTACATGCATTTCAGGCTTTTCTCGTGCGCACGCCCGCGTATCTCGGGGTATAGCACAGCGGACGGCAATTATTCTTTATGAGGAAAATGCATATGTCCACTTTTATTCAGTCAAAACATGCAGTTCTTGTTCCAAATAGCTTTGTCCTAGCTGAACGGAAGCTTTTAAGGACTGCCTGACAACAGTGTGTCTGCCATCAGCAGCATAGCACCACCTCCCCTCCCCTTCTCTCCCTCTTTCTCACTCTATCTCTCTCTCTCTCTCTCTCTCTCTCTCTCTCTCTCTCTCAGAGTAATTTTATGTACAATGTTTCTTGGGGGGGGAGACTTGAATTCTTACTGTCCTTTCTCCTTTTTTTGTACAAGTGTCCGGGCAATATACAATTGTAGTGCTGTGGGCAAGACTCTTCTCCCAAGTGTCAACCATACACGGGATCTAGGACCAAGCGACAGGACAGGGGGCTGAGGCACCCGACTATGTTGCCGAGGATATAGCGACTAGCCCAGAAATTTAGCATATGATAGCAGACAATGTCGGCTTTCACCGTTTACCGCAGTTACTTCGCATTTGCACAAATTCCAGGCTTATAATTATTGCTGAATTCTAATGAACATACAGTATTTTTTTAATTAACGCTCCTGCTGCTGTTTACTTTTTCCGTTATATTTTGTTTAAGTTGTCCCAAAAGTGCATACAGCGGGAGTAATGCTACCCTGAAAATATATTTTCAAATTACAAATTAATTATTATCTCAAAAACTACTATATATTAAACAATGGTACTCTGAGCATTGTGTCAACAATTACTGTTCTTCATTCTCAGAATTTTAGTTTGTTAATATCACCGGTCTGTCCTTGTTCAAATGGGGTACCTAAATAATCTTGTTTTGATTTGTAACAATGAAATACGTCATTGTTATTCATGTTGTACTACAGAACATTGACCAGGTGCAAAAGTGTAATGAAGAAAGGTAGTTTTATTGGAAAGTGCTAGCAGCATGTTTGCCATTTAAAGTACAAAAAATGTATAACGTAAAATATATGCAGGTATTGCGACTGTCTTGCAAGATGGGTAAGCAAACAAATAGGTGTCGTGCCCTCAGAGCGGCAAGTGGACACGGCAAGTTATCTAAGACAATATTTAAGTTTTAGAAATGAAGTTCCATCAAGTGAATTTGACTCGACGCGGCCCTTCTGTGGTGTGGTAAGCGGTCCCTGAGGGAGAGGGGGAGCCTGTGCTGGCTAAGACGGGCGGTGTCCCTCGGGAATCTGGGTACGACCTAGACGTGTCCCAGTGAGTGAGCTGGGGGGAGCCACGCTCGGGTCGTGCACAAGGGAGGCGGTGTACCTCACTTAATTTGGGCAGGTTTCAAAATCACTCACCTGGTGCTTCAGAACAACTCTCGGAGGAGACGTTGTTTACGATCGCTTGGCGGCTTGGGGTCCTGGCTCGCTTCCGATCGGAGTTGTTGTACTCGTCTGTGAGCCGGAGGGGTGCCTTGGAGCGGAGTTCTGATCGGGCTGAGTAACGTCGGTGGCCTGCGGGCCATGCGACGAAAGATTCGAGTGAGGGAGTTCTTATCACGTTTGCACGTACGTCTCCTTTTTGGATATTTTCCTCGTGCTGGTTGAGGTGCGCGAGTGCACGGTGCTGCTCCCGGCAGAAATCCTCGAAAGACAACTGAGGACCGGGCACTTTCTGGGGCGACGGTATTAAGCGCGGATTATAGACAGATGTTCCGGCTTGTAGTCGCCTTTCGCGGGCGGCTCTTTCTCTCTAGGTCCGTACAGAGCGTCAATATCACTGGTACTGGCGTGGATTTCTAAGTACCTCCGGGGTGTTACTCATTTAGAAAGAGAGAAATTAATGAAAGAGGATGTTCTGGTAGAAACTGATATATTGCATCCAAAATCACACACGAGTTACACGCACTGGTACACAAGTCTTATAACACGAATTAAACACAACTGGATTACGCTAGAACTCTTAATTAAATAATACACTGGTCCATATACTCGGATGCTGTTAGATAACTCGCGGATGCTTTACAACAGCGCACTCCGATGCACGTGGTTACTTTACTTAGTACAGATACTATGGTGACTTCCGGTAGTAGCGCACCGCGTGGTGGCTAGAGCGTGGCTGTAGGGTAGGTTCCCTATTATGCGCAGCACGGAAGAAACGCGTGGCGGCGCCACCTTCGTCCTTTCTCTCGACACTGCCCTAGTAGTGTACAGGTAAGGGGGTGAGGGACTCCCTTAGGCAAGAAGTCACCTCGGCAGGGGGTGGAGGGTTTCCCTTTTCAAGAAATCGCCTCTAGGATGGGTGAGGGACTCCCTTAGGCAAGAAGTCACCTCGGTAGGGGGTGAGGGTTTCCCTTTTCAAGAAATCGCCTCAAGGTTGGGTGAGGGACTCCCTTAGGCAAGAAGTCACCTCGGTAGAGTGGAGGGCTCCCTTCGCAAGAAGCCGGCTCCGGGGATTCGTGGGGCTCCCTTTGCAAGAAGCCAGCCCCTAAGGTAGGTAGGTGTAGAGTGTGTATAGTGTGCCGAGAGTCAGGAGCCCAGGAAGCTGCCAACGAACTCTGAAGAAACTAGGGCCAGCGCACCCCTTATATACCCGGAGTTAGGGGGTCTGGGAGGGAAAAAGTCCCGTTAAGTGGGTGGTAAGGGGGCGGAGGCAGTGGAAGGGATGTCTGCTGCTGCAGGGTTGCCATCCTAAACCCACACATTTCGTACAAACAAAACACGTGATCAGGAAATATGGCGCTTAACTTCCCTGCAGGTCTCGAAATTACAACTACGATGCCATGAAAGTAAAAATAACATTACATTTACACTTTTTATAACAAGAACACACTTCAATAATTTACAGAAATCTTTTTATGCACTTAATGTGTCTATTATTATTATTGTACGTCTTTTTGCCGTATTTCAGTCCTGGCATTGGCAACTGTGGTTATTATTTACAAAACACGTGGGACATATTTATACCCTTAATTTTTCCCGTCTCGGGACGTTATTATGACATCAGGTAAGTACAATACATCACAACCCTTCTTATATCTACAAGATTTGGCATCAGAAAATTATGTTAACACAAGTGAGACCTGAGGTGCACTAGTGAGGCCTAACCTCAAAAAGGGACAAGCTCGGGAGGCGAGCGTCATATCAAATATCAATAGCGATGGGGTGTCAACTTTATTACAAGCAAAGCAAAAGCTATTACATAATGTGATTACTCACTGTTTACACTTGAAGCGATGAAGGATGCTGGTAACAGACCTAATAGAATGTCGTTTAAGGTTAGCAACTTCATAGCTACATCAGAGAAGTGTAGTGGACCGTCGTGGTGCAGAGCTCGCTGATTGGCCGTGAAGGTTTCGACGTCTCTAGTAGATCAGTTCAGACTGAGGCGAGGTCCAACATGGCGGGCCTTCATATAGTAAGTTGGGCGTTGGTCTTCTGGCAGCTTCTACCGGAGGTAGACCTCCTCCTCTTAAATGGTGCCACAATACAGGTTCCTCATTGGTTACAATAGTGGACAATACAGGTTATGATAAGAGTGGCGTGATTTGAACATGTGACTGTGTGAATATTCACAACAGGACGTTGAGTGATTGCGTGTTCCCGTCGAAAAGCAGTCTGGCGTTATCATGGTTAAAATATATCACGCCACATGGCCTACAAGCAAGTGTGAAATTAACTCAACCAGGTGTCCGGTTCCACTGAAGTTAGATAGCAACACTGCTAGTGCGTATGATGAAATGTTCCAACCGCCCGCTGGATTCCCAGGCCATAACATCACCCTCCGGTTCAAATGTGATTTTAACCCCAAAATCTGGCGAATAGAGTGAAGAAGCATACTTGGGTTGGTGGAGCTATGGTACGAGTTGACAGCGAATTGAGTGCTGTCTTGCTATAGAGTATAGCTAGGAGTGACGTTAGCTAGTGCTCCTGGATTTGCCGGGAAGTGATGACCATGGACCTGCTCGCTATCTCGAAGTGTTGGTCTGCGTCACAATCTCTCTCCTCTGGTTGACTGCGGATGTAGTACTTCCTGCAGCGGTGATAGGGCTTGGCGTAGCGCAACAGCTCTGTAGTCTTCGTTGCTTGAAGCTGTATGAATTCACTAACCAAGTTATAGCAGTATAAAATCTCAAAACTACAAGGACTGAATTTACTATACAACTGTATCAATTTAAATGAACCCGACTTTAAATTGCAAGAGGGATACCTGCTTCAGCTTCCTTCATCAGTTGATGTACATTATTTATGTTTACATAATATTAATGGTTTCTGGAACAAATACTATACAACATATTAACATATGCATACACTGAACATATAAGTACCCTTTGTAATTAATCTAAATTACGTTATTTTAAACTTTTCAAGTTTGCTAATAATGTCTTTCATTGCATTTATTCAGTTACATTAATCAGTTCATATCTCTGTGTCTTTGATTATTTCTTTATATATATAAAGTCATTCGATTAACTTATATTTAATTGATTACTATTTATGTATCGTTTGTATTGAATCTCATAAAATCAATTAAGAATTACTTTAATATAATACATCTCTGTGAAATATTTAAACAATTAAACTTTAAGAATTTACTAAGATTTTATCAACTTTAAGTCACTACTTGTTACACTTTATACAATATGGATATATTTCTTTTTCTCTCTTTTTTTTTATATGTTAAACTTTTTTTCTTTTTAACCGATATTATTAATGATCGTGCACATTACTCTGCTTTTGGCACTACACATTACACAAACACTTCCTTTAGTTACTGCGAATCACTGCATTCCTACTGAAGCATGTCGTGACGACTGGAGTGTTTCTCTGGATTGGGACTAGCTGCTGGGTTCTTGGTAGTAATTTGGAAAATTGCACATCTCGACGTCCTCGGTTCGACCCCCAGACGATACATCCAGAACTGCATTCAGTGGGTGAGGGGTGGCCTCAGACATCTCGTTCCCAGGACCTTGATTCTACATCTCAGGCACAGCAAGACGATGGCGATGCCACTCAAACTCATGAAAGTAAATATGAGTGACATATGTTTCCAAACATGGTGATCAACGATTTTCTACTGTTTTAGACTTTCAATTTGTGACATAAGTTCTTTCAGATCTGTGTTCTCATCAGGATTCACCTCAGAAAGATCAATTTTAAAATCAGCTTTAGCAGATCCAATATCATTTACTTCTTCATCTGTTAACAAGGATATTACACTTGACAATTTAATTTCTTTTACGTTATACTTTATTTTTGTAACTTTATTACTGTGAGGTAATAACTGAACTTTGTCATTAAGAACCATACAATTGCTCACCTTTGACAACTTACCCTGCACCTCGATCCACTTCTCCTCTACACTTAAACTACTATTATTAGGACAAATCTTAGTTACTTTCATTTTCTCCGGTACAGAATATAACCAGCTGTCTCCATCTGCAGACCGTATAAAAACTGGCATAAATGAATTACTTAATATTTCTCTCTTACACAAAGTTCTATCTACCATGTTAGTAAGACAATTCGGAACCTTGACCGAAAAAGTAGCTACATTAGCTGGACATACAACATTACTTCTCCTCTACAATCTCCTATATCTCTCTTTGTCATTAGCGCGTAAAACTGTCTATTCTCTGAAATCGCTACATACGAATGACTCGGAATTGTCTGGACTTATTGATTCAATTTTTTCTCATACATTGGGAATGGATATGCCTTATACACTGTAAAATATCTGTTATTCGACTTCAATGGAAATTCAATGATTAATTGAATACTATCAGACGTAGTTAACGCATGAACTGTAGTTATTTCATAATAATTATAAACTTGATCCAAATCTGTACCCATAATCAATGTCTTGTCAGAAGGTAATTTCCAAGCTATACCTATTATTATGTCTGACAAGTTACCAGGAGTAAGCATAATACTCGGAAGTTTTCCTGTTGAAATAATATCTAAGGACGTTTTAATTTTCAGTATCTCCTGTTTAAACAACTGAAACATTGACTCTAATTCTCTCACCAAACTATTATATTTTATAATTGCTTTAAGACTAATTGCAACATGTTGAATTCGTCCTGACATAACCTCACTAGTTCTCAGACTGTGATCTAAATTCTTTGCTAATTCATTAATATTTCTCGCGTTTCTCTCTACTTTGTCATTTACACCTTTCACGTACCTCATCTGTTTTTCAACTACATGTATAAGTTTCTCCTGTCTATTATTCAGTTGACTAGTTATCTCATGTATCTGCACATAATTATCATTAGTAAGGGTTCCAAAAAGAAATTTTAAAACTGAACCTCCTACATCAATTAGACCTCTCTTCGATCTAGTATTACTATTTGGCAATATCAACAATAACTCTAAAATTTCCTTATATAACTCATCATTTTCTCTAGGCCAACAGTTTCATCAAATAATCCTTTATGTTCTGCGTATGCACCGTGTTCGGCATTCTTGATATCCGTTAATTGAGCTTTGAATCTGTGAATAACCTGTTCCAAGTCCCTGATGGGTAGATCTAGCACAATTGTCCATTTGTCTCCAGTCAACAGCACATTGTTTTCTTTTAATAGAATCACGCCAGCGCCTATGGTGCAATCTGCAATGCAAACCAATAATCGCGTGTCTTAAGTTTTCTTTCCGCATTATTTTACCTCATTAACTATATTCAATTAACACACAAGTTTAAGAATCACTCATCATTGTTTAACTCATCATTATTCTCATCATTTTCGCTATGCTCTGTGACATTTCTAGCATTGGAACGCAAGCGCAAATTATGTCTCTCGTCCCTACTTTGTTGGACTTTATTTCGCAAATATTTTGACGGTTCCCAAACATTGTTACTATCATCATCATTATTTTCCTTGTCACTGTTTTCTAGAAGGCTCTGTTCTCAAGGTTTTTCTGTAACTATTTCAACTTCACCTATTTCACTTAGAAAGGGGCACGATGTGGGGTAACTACCACTATCTTCAGACTCTGACTCTGATTCTCCTTGAGAATCACCCCTACTATCATTTTCAGTATTATGCGCATTTATTTTATCTACGATATTGTAATTTTCATTTGTATTCCACGGATCTATTTCCTCAATAGAATTATCTGTTTCCACAATTACCGGGCTACCTTATCCCACACCTAACTTGGCTAATTTTATTCTATTACTGTGGACAATTACTTTTCTCTTTTCCATTAAAGTCTCATACATTGTTTCACCTAATTTACTTAATACTTCATGAGGTCCAGACCAGTACTTATGGAACTTAGAAACTTTTCCTTTCTTTACACTGGGTGTATGCAAATATACGTAATCTCCTACATTTATATTGGCACCTTGGCTTTCTTATCATAATATTCTTTCTGTTTCTGAGAAGCTAGCTTATTCCTTTGACTATCTACTTCGTGAGCTTCTTTTAATTTTTCACTTAACCTCTTCATGTGATCATCTACAGCATTACCCCTCTGGTTTGTCATTTCCTGACAACTGAGGTCCCCTAATGATGGCAACCTGATTTCTTTCCCATACAACATGAAATGTGGACTATATCCCGTAATAGAATGCGGGGTGGTCCTATATGCGTGAACTGCACATGGCAAATATTCCTCTCAATCGTTACCATATTCATTAACGTAATGAGAGATCATGTTCGCTAGGGTTCGATGAAGTCTCTGAACACGTCCATTACATTGCTGTCTAAACGGAGTAGTTTGAAGTTTCTTTATTCTCAACAACTTACACGTTTCTAACATTAACCTGGATACGAAATTTCTCCCTTGATCTGTCAACAATCTCTCTGGACAACCATGTTTTAATACTATCTGCTGTACAAAATATTTTGCTACTGTCTCAGCGCTGTGATCTGGTATCGGTACGGCCTCACAATATCTAGTAAAATAATCCATGAAAGTTAAAACGTATTTATTTCCCTTTTCACTCACAGGTAAGGATTCAAGAATATTTAACAGCACTAATTCGAAAGGATACGTCACCTCTGGCAAAGAACCTAACGGTGCTTTTGCGACTATGGTGCTTTTCCTACGTATACATACATCACAACTTCCAATAAAATCTTCAACGTCTTTATTTAAACTAGGCCACCAGTATATTAACATTAACAAGTTTTGTGTATGTTTTTCACCTTGATGGGCAGAAAATGGAGTAATATGATGAAATTAAATTACTTGAGGAACAAGTGTTTTAGGTATTACCACCAACCTTCGGTCACCTTCACGTTTACATAAAATACCTCTCTCATCTACTATATATTCTTTAAGTTTACTTTTTAATATCTCTTGACAAACATTGTCATTACTTTGTTCCTTAACTATAACTTCCCTTGTATGAATATCTTTCTCAACAGAATTTACCATGCGCGACAAACAATCTGCATTTAGATGTTTCTTTCCCGGCTTATGAGTCACCTCATAGTCAAATTCAGACAACCTGAGTGCCCACCTAGTCAGTCTCGAACTAGGATCCTTTAAACTCAAAAGCCATTTCAACGCAGCATGGTCTGTTACTACTGTAAATTTTCTTCCATACAAATAAGCACGGAAATATTTAGTTGCAAAGACTAGTGCACATAACTCTTTCTCTGTAGCACTATAATTTAATTCAGCTTTGTTTAACTATCTACTCGCGTAAGCTATGGGTCTCTCTTGTCCTTCTCTCATTTGAGACAAAACGGCGCCAAAAGCATAATTACTGGCGTCTGTACTTACTATAAACGGTTGTGAAGAATCTGGATAAATTAAAATTGGATATTCCATCAATTTCTGCTTTAACGTTTTAAATGCATTTTCCTGTTCTGTACTCCAATAAAATTTTTCATCTTTCTTTGTGAACTTTGTTAATGATCTCGCTAATTCAGCAAAATTAGGCACAAATTTCCTATAGTACTGAAATAAGCCTACAACAGATCTTACCTCAGTTACGTTACATTTCTCGGTTCAGGGAGTTTCTTAATTGCGTTCAAATTCTTAGGGTTCGGTTCTATTCCTTCTGAACTAACAACGTGACCCAAATACTCTGCACTATCTTGTATAAATGAGCATTTACTAGGTTGTATCTTTAAATTGGCTTCTTCTAACCTTCCTAGTACTTAATCTAATCTTTTCGCATGTACTTCCACTTTACTACTAAATATAATTATGTCATCAAGATACACTAAACATTCTATTCGTAGCAAATTTGTCAACACATAATTTTCCATTAATCTTTCAAAAGCTGCTGGGGCGTTACACAATCCAAATGGTAACCTTTTAAATTCATACTTCCCCATGAAAGTTGCGAAGCTCGTCTTCGGTTTGCTCTCATCATCTAACATTATTTGAAATTATCCGCTAGCTAAGTCTAGGGTAGTAAAATACTTTGATCCATGCAAAGAATCAAGCGTTTCCTGCACATTAGGAATAGAGTGTGTGTCTTTTAATGTGACGTCATTTAATTTTCTAAAATTGACACATGTGAGATGCTTAATAGAGCCATCTTTATTGATTTGTTTCACTATAACCACTGGAAATTGCCATGGCGGCTTACTCTCCTTAATTATACCTTTTTCTAACATATCCTTAATTTGCTCGGCAATTACCGGCTTCAACTCTATATGGATTTAGTTTCATTGGTCTAGCCTCTCCTGTCTCTGTTTTATGCTTCAATAAACTAGTACACCCAAAATTCAAACTTCCCTCTAACTGGAACACATTTTCGTACTTCATTAAAACTGGGAACATTATATCAAATTCAGCCTTCTTTAAATGTCTCAACTTCTCCCTAACAATAGACTCTATTTCTCTCAACTCGTCTTTTGACAACTTATTTCGCGCGACAACTGAAGAACTCGCACAACTTCTTATTTCTCTCGCATTATTTCTCTCAACATTTTTCTCAACTATCAATTTTATCGTCATGACGTTTACCGTGCATTTGATGATCATCATTAAATGTACGTGAACAATTAGGTACCTTAATCTCAACACAGCTCACTACGCCTTTTTCAAACAATTCACGATCTCCACCAATTTCACACGTGCTACATCTTTTATCTTATTTTCTGCCTATTTCATCATATCTTCTGCAGGATTCGGGATTTTTCTGCCTCGGAACTAATACAACATCTCTGGGGCGGTTAGGGACACAGCAACACAATTTATCCTGTTCCATGACCTCACTCGATACATTACTCAACTCATGGCCCTCACAATTTGAGGGGTTTACACATGAACAACAACTACATAATTTTCCAGGGACGCATGCGAGGATTATCTTCCATGGTTCTATGTTACTTTGTGGCAACAACAACAGCTCTGATCTGGGGGTTCCAAGGCAGCACAAATACAGCATCTTTTGGATGAACGGGTACGCTGCTACTCACATAAAGTTCTCCAGCAACCTCTTGCACAAGTGTGGCACATCCTATCACAGTACTCTTTGGCACTACGAGCGTCTCTTTTTATGTTCACGATTTTTACCAGCGCTGTTAATCTTTTACTAGACATTCTAAGAGGTACACGACTGTCCTCTTCAACTAGATTGACCCTGTCAGCGATCTCTTCGGCAAGCCCACCCTCGACTTCCGAACCTCCATCTACTGCGCGCACACCATGACATATAGTCACCTTGCCTCCTTAGAGTGTTCGTGATGAGGAACGAAACACTGAGACGCACCCCTTTGACCCGTCACAAAGGGGATAACAACACTACGGTCACCCACCCTCCAAGGCACCAATCTGTCAACTGCACAGGTACCGTGACTGCTGTTCGGACCATTCACTAGACTTGTCTCACTGAGTCTTCCAATAATCGTCCCTGTATTTGAATGAGCCTCAACGTTATCGCAATTTACCTCCGAATGACCTTCATTGGAGTTCTTACCGGTAAGACAAAAATCACACACTGCTCTTGCTACGTGGACCTCCGGAACATTCGTCAATGTCGGTTCAATAAAAAGGGTTTTCGAGTCAGCGTCTCTACTCGTCACGTGCAAGGCAACCTCAGCGACGATCTCCGATCTCTGTGGCAGAATCATGTTATGTTTTAGTCTAGTCTCCCAGTACTCTGTCTGTGGTGACGTCTCGGATCCGAATTCGGAGTTGCCCATGTTCCCAGTTCGTTTCCAGTCACTGTCAAGGCTATGTTTACCTATTTAACAAGACTCAGAGTTGTTCATATATTTTACTCAGAGTTGTTCATATCTTTCAAAATTAATTTATTTTCTTTAAGATTGATTCTGGCATCGTATTGTCGGAGAAAGTCAGTTCCAAGTATTCCAACGAATGGAAGTTCTGATGAACATACGAGGAACCAGTATGGGTGTCGTTGTTCATTCACCCACACATCTATGTATTGGGTACCTGTGATCTGGAGTGCATCTCCAGTTACGCCTTTCGCTCCTAATCAAGATTCATCGATTTTGCTCTTGCTGATGCTAGGTCGACAAGAGAATCATCGGATCCTGTGTCGATCAAGAACGAGTGAGACTGGCCTTCGACAAGAACAGTTACTACAGTCTCCTTTTCCCCTATTACTGATATTACTGCCGTGTGGTGCTCGGGGCTGACACCCGGCCCTGCGCGTTTGGGCTACCACCAGCATTGCGTGGATCACTGCTACTGCTATTCGAGACATTCCCTGGGTTTCTGTGGCTATAAGTTTGTCTCGCTTGACTTGTGTTTGCGTGACAGCAACAATCTCTAGAGATGTGTCCTATCTTGCCACAATTAAAACATTTTACGTTGCTATACTGTTCCTTGCCGGTACTCGTATTCTTGGGAGTATAACTAGCTCCTACATGACTATTATGTACCATTAAAATCTGGTTTCGAACCACGGTAACACGAGTTATAACTGTTTCTTCCATAGCCTCTGCTATGCGAAGAGTTTTCGCCACAATTTGCGTAACCCCGTGCCACACTTGCTTGCTGTGAGACTATGAATACTTTCTTTCTCTTTTGTGGATCTTCCGATCTAGTTTAGCATTCCTGATGAGTTTCTGTTATCTCTAAAGCGATGGCTAAATGTTCCGCTTCATCCATAGTTTGCGGCATTTTGTATCTCAACTGGACACCTACATTACCTAGTAGACCATCTGTAAAAGCTGCTAATAATCTATTTTTAGCCTCCTGTTTTAAAATTTCCTGCTGTTCTGCATTTTCTACCTGCTGTATAGTTTTCTTGCACAATTTACGACATCTATCCGCGAAGCTCTGTGCGTTTTCACCAAATTTCTGTTTTAAGTTGTGCAACATATAATAATGAAACTGCAATGGCTGACGTTCTCAAAAACGTTCAGTTAATTCTTCCTTGAGAATTTTAAAAGTAATATAACCTTTTAACCTGGGACAAGTGGCGACAAAACGTGCTACTAGACCTTTAAATTTAATTTTAGTCAACTTGACTTTATCTTTATCTGTCCAGTTACCCAAGCTGGCAGAACTATCTACGCTTTCTATAAATTCATGAACAGACGGAGAACCTTTCTCTCCCGACCATTCTTCTACTAACGTTACAACTGACAAGTCTTTCATTATTACACTACTTTGCATGCTTGCTGGAGGGTTCGACATAGTGAGCTGTGAATTATACTTAACAAAATTGTTATAATTACTCGTTTAACTGTGACAAGGGTATCCACGTCTTACGATCAAAAGTGCACTTCTAAGGCACGTCGTATTGTGGTTTACTTTCAGGCTGAGGTGTTGTCTGTAATGGTTTTACCTTTTGAACTGGGTTCGGTATTGGATCAACTACTTTCCTTGAAGGAACATCAACTGGTCTCGGACTAATAAGGTCATATACTGGTTTCCAATCCTTTAGTTGATTACTAGAGCTAGCTTGTTCAGAAGTGGAAGGCTTGTTACTGTATGCTAAATCAAGTCGTTCAGTTTCAAAATCCTGGTATACTCTGTCTTTCGGAATGAACCTCTTTAATTCGGACTTCTACTTCCAAAATAACACGACCAACAGAGGACTCGTATTCGTAAACTTTATATGCTGGGGTAGGAAATTATCTCTTAGGCTTTCCGATAAAAGCTATCTCCAACCCTGAACCAGTTGCTAGTGCTTTCAACTTATTGCGAAATGGTTCAACACGAGATAAATCAAATTTTGTGTGTTTATTAAAGAACTTGTTTATTAAGTTATATGAGTAGTCTTCCAAGCCTTTTAAAGCTTCAGCGCTACTTGTAGCTACTACTTGAATATACAGTACTGAAAATTCATCAACCTTCCCTTCTTGTTTATTTTTACTGAAAAATCTTTTAAGCATATCGCATTAATGATTCTGAAGAACGCAACACAAAAGCAGTGCTGAATGTAAAAACGTTCTCTGAAATTCTACCCTGACCCACGTATAAGCATTAATATCTTCAAGATTTACTTCGCAATCTACATACAACACCTGTTTTCCTATCTGTCATCGGGCCATGAACATAAGCTACTTCAAATTTGTAAGCACGCTTGCAATATACATGCTCATTATAGTCACAGTAATCACCACATTCTCTAAATATAGTGTTCGCCTTGCCTAAGGTTATATTCACTATGCGAAACGCCTCAGGACAAGTTAAGAATTGCCATTCAGCAACATTGCAAAGATCTATCACTACTTCGTTACGTGCATTCATACCAAGTGATTTATAACCAACGTAACAGTTAAAATACGTAAACTCGTAAAACACGTTAAACTCTTAAATTCTCCTAAAATAGTTCGGGGAGGATTGCAATACAGCCAATCTGGAGTATTATCCCATAAGCTTGCCACCAGTTGTCGTGCCCACCGAGCGGCAAGTGGACACGGCAAGTTATCTAACACAATATTTAAGTTTTAGAAATGAAATGAAGTTTGATTAAGTGAACTTATTACAAGCAAAGCAAAAGCTATTACACAAAGTGATTACTCATTGTTTACACTTGAAGTGATGAAGGATGCTGGTAACAGACCTAACAGAATTACGTTTAAGGTTAGCAAGTTCATAGCTACATCAGAGAAGTGTAGTGGACTGTCGTAGTGCAGAGCTCGCTGACACAGGTGGCGAATGTTCCGACGTGTCTAGTAGATCAGTTCAGACTGGGGCGAGGTCCAACATGGCGGGCCTTCATATAGTAAGTTCGAAAAGCGGTCTGGCGTTATCATGGTTAAAATATATTACGCCACATGGCGTACAAGCAAGTGTGAAATTAACTCAACCAGGTGTCCGGTTCCGCTGAAGTAAGATAGCAACACTGCTAGTGTGTATTATGAAGTGTTCCAATTGCCCGCTGGATTGCCAGGCCATGACATAGGTATGTCACAATAATGTGGTTTTTATAGCTTTTGTAATTGAAAAATTGTAGCTTAGATGGTGTAAAATTAGGTAACATAGCATTGTAAAGTGGTTGCATTCTGTGGTGAGGAAAACAGCAAAACAGGTGCACAGTCCTTTATCGGGAATCCTCTGGACTAGCAGCATTTCAAAATTCAAAATTTTTCGGATCTTGGAATAAATGAGTAATGTTTGATTATGCCATGTGCATTCATGGTTTAGGGTTTTGGGCAATATACTATAACGGAGTATCTTTATTAACTGTAAATAAGTACAGTGGAGTCTCGTACCTCCGTTTTTCAGTTGGTCAACAAAAAAGATGCAGGATGCGGGGAAATTATGAATGCTGTCTTGTAAATCAAACAATCTTTATACCTGCATAATTTCATCTTGCTTGTTTGTTGGAAACCAAGAACCGAAATAAGTACTTAAAAACAATTTATTAAATTCATTAAATTATTTCATTTCTTCAAATAACAAAAAAAATCCTACTTGTAAAACAGTAGAGATCAGCTACAATAATTACACTCTGTAAAATTTGGCCACAAGTTTAACGCTAACCATACTTCAAAATTTCATTACAAGGCATCATAATATCATAGAACATACTAAGCAAGGTCATAGATGTTTGATACATTTTCATTACCGCCAACCTACGAGTGCTGATTGTTTTCATTGCAGCCAACTTATGAAAGCTGTAATACGTAAGAATAAGAAGAACATTGCATGCTGTCTCATATAGCCAACCTACGATTCTATCGATTGTTACACATTTTGATTATCATGTGCTTTTTTATGTTTGCCGAGTGTGAAAATATGAATGATGCATGCAATCTTTGCCAATTAGGCCTATACTTATTTATTTTGAATGGAAGAACCACACGACTCAAACTCGTCTGTTGCTGTGGAAACAAAAATTTCGCCACTCAAGCCTCAAAAAAATTTCAGATTTTGTAGCTATTCTGATTTCAGAATTTTGGATAAAAGATTGTGAGCTTTTATTAAAATAAAACCTATGAATCTATGGCAATGTGCACTACGTTTTACAAACTCCCAATTCCAGGTAATCCCACGGACAGTTGAACTTGTATCGCTATGGTCGCAAAACTACACAAAGCAGACATTCCATTACTGGCATAAGAAATATTATAAGTGATTTACAAAATGTGTTTCTTGTTATGTAAACAGCGCATAATTAACATTAGCAATAGTTGTGCAAACACTTAACTAAATTTGCTACTGATTCATTAATTCAGATAGTAAAGATGTTACTTTGAAAATAAGTTATGAAATAATGTAAAATGTAGAGTCAAGCAAGAAAAATAATGTTTGTTTGATTTTAATCGTTTAACACCTTTATGAGCAGTCTTGTGACCAGGAGAGAACGAATTTGGAAAATCCTTAAATACTGAGCATGTAAAATCTTCAACAAAATTAGTTAATAAAAACCGGTACAAATATTACATCTGTCCAATGATAAGAAATAGGATATAGTATTCTAATATGTGCATACTGTTAGTAACATTTTGGTCATGTCACAAAATTATTACACAGCGATAACTGAACTCCAGCCGTGGTCCAGGATAGGCCCCATTCCTAACGCTAATGTGTGCCCCTATTGTTGCACAGTAATACGTGCCCGAAATCCTCACAAGTTTCCCTCCAAAAATATGTCCAACTATGCTTCTGATACAATGCCTTTGCATGGCAGCTTAAATACTCTAACAGGAGAGTGGAGTAAAGGATGCAGGGGCAAGTGACTGATTATGTGAGTGTTGTTTACACCCTGTGCCCCTCCCTTATAGTACACGTTCCTAGAGCATAGGAGAGGATGAATCGCCATTGCGGTGCAAATGCATTCTCGGGGGCCATCGTATATTACACTGTCCCCTTCACATTATCAGCATGCCGTAATGCACGTGTGTTAGGTATGATGGTGCTGGTACACGAACTTAAGCACACGTGCATGCTGGGGAGGGGGGATTTGCCCAAATAAACTCTTACGTTATATCTGACCTGGCCGCAACAACCCTGCTTAAGTCTGTAGCTCTGATAGTATTTAAAGTTATAAAGATAGAGTGATTTTTAAGTTTTTTTGTAAATAAAAAATCAGTAATAACTCAAAAATTGGCAGTCCCAAAATTTTTAAAAATAACAACATTAATTTTATCTTATTTAGTTATAAGGAATATGTGCCTCAAAAATGTGTGAAGTGATAGTTTTGTGTGTCGGTTGACGTGACATGGAATGACCCAGAAAGTTTGCCGAAGGAAACATTGAACTCATACAATATCAGAATGCATCAACTGGATGCAGTTATCAAATGCAGGTGGTCAGTTGTTCCCAAAAGCTGGAAACGATACGTGGAGCAAACAAATCTTCTTCTGCAAAGTTGAACGTTCTTTAGTTGTGGTTTCTAGATATTATTTTATAGTCACTTTGTTCCTTCTGTAGGAGAGTATAAATCTTTCACAACAATTTCGTAAAACCTTATTTTACTTTGAAGAAATCTAGTGTCTTGAAAGAATTTTTTAAATTTGAGGAGGACGAACCAAGTTCATCAGCCATAGCAATAAGTTACAGTGCCACATTTATAAATACAGTATTATAATTCTTCATCGCTTAACCAACTATGTGTATCCATTGCTCCAACTAAGAACTAGATTGTGTTTTTCTGAGTTATATCCCTGAGAATGCATTCCGGTCTCAGTCTGTGGCAAAGTCCCGTGTTGACAGCAAAAAGTCAGGGCTAAGCTCACACTTACATGTCTCTACAAGTTTTCGGTCAGTATGTAGGAAAAATTTTGCCCACTGTTTGAGTATACAAAAACGTAGTAATATGCTTAGAAACCTGGAATTATGAGGGAAATATTATTGTATCCACCGGGAAATATCAGGGAAATTTCAGGGAATTTGTGGTCCATCTGAGAAATTTCGGGGAATTTTCTTGCCTCGTTCATTTTGAGCATCCACAAAAGTTATAGGAAGGAAAATAATGGGGATTTGAGAACGTTACAGCATTTTTGTTTTAAAAATTACTGTCATTTTTATAGGTAGTTATACTCCATTGTCACGTTCCTAGAGCATATGAGAGGATGAATCGCCATTGCGGTGCAGGTGCATTCTCGGGGGCCGTCGTATATTACACTGTCCAGCACCCTTCACATTATCAGCATGCCATAATGCACGTGTGTATTTACCTTTATTGGGAAATATGCCCAATAAAATGTGAAAATGTTATTTTCATACTTGTGAAAATTGAGGAAATTTTTGGTTTTCTGTCAGTGAAATCAGAAAAAAAAAGCAGGGTAATTATTCTTTGTTGAAATGAGTGGCCACCATGAAATATGGCACTTATTGAAACCAAATGTGGTTACTAAATATCAAGTTTAAAAAAAAATACTGACATAATAATATGAAGAAAGAGACACTGCAACAAACAACCCCAATTCTTTGAATTGCAGATGAGTGAAAAAATTCATTTTTTACAGTGTGTTTACACATTATGAAGTTAAAACAGATGTGGTTATCTAGATGTCATTTGTGATTAGTGTCACATTGTTATAGGTGATTCGGAATAAAGTGAACACTCAAAAAAGCCCTGATTAATTTATATTTCCTGCCAGTTTGTATCTTTCCGCCGATGTAAACACAAATAATGCCACGTGCTTTTATTTACATAGGGTCGTGCAATGTTTACAACTACATTAAACTGCTCCGATAAATTTTAGCTACAATATCTACTCATTAAATGCACGGGGGCTGAATGTAAGATATG
>PNEQ01118028.1:47992-77977 GCA_003012365.1 Medauroidea extradentata
CGCGCTATTGCCGTTACGCATCTCGTAAATGAGGGCATATTTTATTTGAATTTGTAACGCAAAACCGCCACTACAACAGACATGACACACGCTATTCAATAATTCAAGTTTCGTTCAGTTCTACTGCCACGAACAACGACGACGCACTTTAGAAACAATAATTAACGTATTTTCTTAACATGTGAAATAAAAAGTATGTATGTTGTTTTTAGGCTGGCAAACGTAAAACATAATATACAGATTACCGATGGTTTCACGGCAATGATACTCAAAGTAATTTCCAATACTTTTGCATGTGTATATACTCAAAACGGGCAAACGCACGCAAATTATGCAACCAAATATGCAACTTGACGGCGAGAACCTAACTCTGATGCCACCTGTTGGTGGAGTTTTGAACTGTCTGAAGCACGGAGCAAGCGATAACGGCCACGGCGAGTCGAGGTCGACGATAGCGTCACATAATTCTCGCGCCAATCGAGTCTAATTATAATGTATGTATGAATGTCAATAAGATCATAAGTAAATATTTTGAAGTTCATTAAATACAGACAGGTCGAGTTCGTCATATGTTCTTTCACTAATGTTGTATTCAAATAGGAAAATACACGGAACTACGTACAATAAATCGCTACCAACCATACAAGCAGTAAAGTAACTCTTGTTAGTGGTGATGAATATGCAGTAACGGCTGAATATGCAGTAACGGCTAGTGATTTTTTTCAAAGGTTAAATCTTTAGTTCTCACTTTATTCCGAATGGCCTATAGTTGCGTGTCTGAGGCAGAAGGAAATGGGTGTTGATGTTTGTTTACATCCTTTCAAGATATTTGTAATAATGTATATTCACGGCAAAGTGAGTCCTTTTGAGTATAGTGTAAATTGTATACATGTACTTTGGATATTTCTTAAAATGTTATGTTTGAATTAAAAACTTCCCACTTTATCGCAAACTGTCTAGAAGTGCAGATTTGTTGAATAACTAATTTTAGCATTGCAGTTAAGTAAAAGATTTCCTCAGGCTCAACATGTTTACTACGAAACCAGTTCACAATTTTTTTCAACCGCTAGACAAATAAAATAAATAAATATTGTTGCAGGAGGATAGCCAAGTGCCTGGGTATTGCATCCTAAATGCAGACTTACTACTGGGTCTCCATATAGGCATTTACTTGCCCTGAAGGATGACATGAAATGAAGTCCTACAATGGAAAGGTACTGGAATGAAAGGGACAGGGGAACAGGAGATCTCCAAGAAAACCTGCTATCCAGCAGTATCATCCAAAACAATTTCTACGTGCGAAAATTTGGGACAAACCCTACAGTATCACCTTGGTGGGAGGCAAGTACTCTAGTCACTGCACCAGCCATGACCTCTAAGACAGTTACTGTGTCTCTTGACTCCTTTGCCAGAGCAGATTGGTGGCTGGAGTCTTATTACCATAAAAGGCTAGTATCTCAGCAGCTAAACCATTTTACACTCAACAGCTTCATGTGACATCCAAGACAGGAACTTGTAGGCTTGTGAGAACATGTTTTTAACTAGTATGGAAATTACTTAGCTACAAGTCCTCCAGAGGCAGGTGTCACACTGCCTCAAAGATACACACTCACCAAACCCTGTGAGCCCACCAAAGGCTGGTAGTGTAACAGGTCCACATTGGCAGAACAATAGTGTTGTGCATGGCCTTTAAGGGCTAGCTAGCATCCCAACTCTGCCATGCCGAGTTCTACTTTACACTAGTTAGGTAATACATGCAACTATTGATGCTCTAACTCACCCATCGCTCTACTTTGTCTGAGAAATGTAGATTGTGTAACGCGTCCCGCACTCGGGCCGCGCTTCCCTTACTGCCAATGGTTTTCCTAGAGTTCATTTTTCCTCGAAGCGGAGTTATTTTCAAGTTCGTTAGAGGGGTTTTCACCAAATAAAAATAAGATTAGTTGCTTCTGTACACTGGCGTTTCCACAGTCATCAACTACCAGCCCACCATGTATTATTTTAACTGCCACTACAATCACAACAGCGGATTTGAACAACATTCACTAAAGCACCGGGATACCAGTGGGCGAAGTTCCACATCAAGTACTATAATAAAGTTCGTGTTAGGGTGCGGTCAGTCCCGGATGTGTGTGGATCGCTGACTCGTGTTTTCACGGCCTCCGATTGCTAGTATGTTCGAAAGTCTTTCCCTCCAACGACAATATTCCAAGAAAAAACCTAGAAAGTTCAATTTACACAACTGGTTCACTCAATGTACCCACAGTTCTCAGATTCAATCAAGAATTAATGAAAATGACCGGCCCTTGCGGCATTGCCGTTCGGCCGCCCCACGAAACACACCTGCCGACGTCCCGAGCCGAAAACCTTCTATCCTCTGCCCTCTGCCAGCTTCCCTCACGCCCGACCTACCACACCCTGGACAGAATTCCTCCGCTTTACAAAATGGAGTACAGTTTATGCTTTCTTGTTTGCTCAAATTTTAGTGCTAACCAACAGGATTAGCTCGCACCTGCTTTAACTGTATTATAATTACCCAGAACATTATTTAAGATGTAGACAAATACACAGGATAACACAGTTTTTAAACAAATAACAAGTGGATCAGGGCGCAAGAATATTGTTCCCCTGGAAACCACATTTCCCCAGCCAGTTCTCAGAACAGTGTTCATCAGCGGCCACACCACCTCACAGCCAATCACAACACAGGATCCGGAAAGTTACCATTTATGGCAAGCATTCCTTGAAATGCTTGAGCTGAGCCGGCGCCACCAAGTCACATCCCTGAACAGCACATATCCTTCCAAGAAGCATCAAATTTAACAAGAATTACATTATTCAAAATATCTCAACATTGGTGGCTTATTCTACAAATTGCCATAACATGAAAGTTACTTGAAATGCTCTCCTGATGATTTTGGTATTAGCTGACAAAAATATCACATATAACTTACTACCTTCCAGCAATCCATAAGTAAAAAACAATGGCCCAATTTCCAAACTGCAGCTACAGGTAGCACCTGTCTGTCCATGTCCTTGGCCCTCAGACCACTCACTTATTGCTGTCACTGAACTACCTTGTCACAGGACAAGCTGCACCACTCACACTTACAAAAACATAGGTAAATTATTATGCCTACCATTACACTTTAATATGAAGGAATGGATAATTACCACTAAAACTTAATATCCTAAGCATAAGGTTTGCTGGTGAGTTCCAGTGCCCTTTACAATTGGTGTATATGCAGTCTACCCAAGGAGGACCATGATTATGAACTTATTGGCTTTACTTCAGCAATACTATTTATTTCATTTTAAAATTAAAATGTTAACATTACAAATAATTACATATGTATATTTTTTAACGACACTGTGTAAACAATATCTTAATCACTGTATTCTGTCAGGTATAAGATTGGTACAGCATGCTGCACAGTTGCACATTCTGATTGAGTCGTGAAACACTGATTGAGTCGTGAAACACTATCTCCATCTTAGTTTCCGTGCTGTCTGCCGCCGAGCTGTGTACCTAGGAGCTCTTTTAGCCAAGGAAGAATAACATGAGGCTTTACTATATGTTGCACCTTTAGACTGGGTTTGGTACCTAGATGCTGCTTTCAGCTGCCAGGTCATGTAAGGACAAAATGCAGAGTATCTAGACGTGTGTGCTGGCGCATCGTGCTCTAGTACAGTGGAACCTCGTTAATACACACCCTGTTAGTACAAAGTTCTCATTAAATGAATATAAAGTGTATTTCTTTCCCCTTGGAATGAGATGAGAAATTGCATATTATTTTTCATGCTCCATAAAAATTTTCTTTACTCATAAAACAATGTAATACCAAGTTTACTTGTTTAAGGCAGCCATTGGGTTGGTAATATGTTTGTATTTTGGGAATAAACAGCCTGAAAAAATTTTCACAGAATTTCTTGTATTTTTGTAAACACCTGTTAATACAAACCTCATTATTACAATCTGCATAATTTTCGGTTCCCTCAGGTTTGTATTAAAGAGGTTTGGCTGTATTTCAATCCACATTGCCACGACTACATTTCGTAAAGAATTACATCGGTCTTGAAATTTTGTTGTTTTTACCACTGTGACATTATTTTATCCTTATGATTTATACATTTTTAGTAACATGCAAACATTAAATTGTGGTTAATTTTAATTCTACTGCCACAATTATGTCAGTGAAACTTAGCATTGCGAAAGATTAAGACAAGTTTTTGGGAACGTGGAAACTGAAAATAAAATGGTATTATTGGGTATCATTTATATCATTTTATTCAGAAAACATATACCTATTAAATAAACTTTACATATAAAAACACATGTGTGTACGTGTGTGTGTGCATGCGTGCGTGTGTGCGTGTGTGCGTGTGTGCGTGCGTGCATGCGTGCGTGTTTTTTTTTTTCTCTTGCATTTATACACAAACTTTTAATCAAAGTATATACACACTTTAGATAAAAAATTTTAACCATTTACTGTTGAAATTTATTGTTTCAATGTAACAACAGTGATTTAATAACACAATTCTCAGAAACCATGGGTTGTTGTTAGATTGAGGTTTACTCTAGAATTGAACTAAGTCCCAAAAGAAAATTTGCGAGTCACTAACGTGATTGTAAAAGAAGCCTTCATCCCTCCCATCAGTTTAGCCTTTCGGGGTGGCAACCAGCCTTCCTTTCTCTGTCTACCTGGCCTCAAACCTGTTTTACACGTTTTGGCATGGATAAAGTCACAGTCTAGCACCTTTCTTTTAGGAGCATAGTCTCCGTAACCTATGCCATATCCTTTGACGGTAATAGGCCAAATGGCCTACGTCAGTACTCAACGATCTCGGTAGTTGAACTCAAATGGAACGCTCATCAGTAAAAGATTACAATTGACACATTTGTTAATATTAACAAAATGTGTAATGTATAGTAAAATAATTACTATTTAGAAAAACAAACCTTATTTAAAACAATCTCTGTAGCATAGTCAGGCGCTGATCTATGGTGCTAGAGGCCCTGGGTTCGAATCCTGGCTTGGGCATGGAGGATGTTGTCTTTTCACCTTACTTTTACCTCATTGGGTCTTAAGACGTCACTTTCAAAGGACTGTAAAACTCTTTCTCATCACCTTAAAACATTTAAAGTTATTCCCAATGATACAATTTTCTTCCAGTTTGTTCTTACACTATTTAGATCTTCTTCACATATCAACATTATAGTTTAGTGGTTAGGTTCATTGTATTTACAGTATTTCCGCTGTATTCATGTCGTCTGCTATTACTGAGTCAGTCTCACCTCCTGCATGCTAGTAGATTCAGCAAAAAGTGAAATTTTGTTTGAATGCCATTTCAGATACTGGCCAGTGGCCTCAGCATCTAATGGAACACATGTCAGTGAATTCAGCTGCTGTCAGCAGCAAATGGAACACTGTCTGTGTAATGTTTAAGAAACCATCTTTGCTGTATATGTTATCACCTGTCTTGCATTATGTGTACAGTATTAATAAGTCTGATAACTTTATTAATATGAGCTTTAGCTTTAATTAATGTAATATCCTAATGAGGAATGAGTGTTGGTTACAGGTGTTACTGGTGGGGGTGTCATGCTGACAAAAGTTACTCGTGCTGACCCAGCATTAGTTCAGTATGCAATTCAAGCATTTGGAACTAGCTGCTTGACGGAAGAAGACTGGAAGAAGGCAGAAGACCATTATAAAGTAATTCTGATTTCCTGCCCTACGAAGTATTGGGGGCAGAACTGTTCATTTTGTTTGGTTTTTTTTTATTGTAATGCAGAATATGTTTTTTAGTAAAATTTCTCTAGATTTCACAGGTAATCCACATGTCCAGCAAGTGTGTAACGTCAATATGTTGTTGTGATTTAATTTAAAGTAGTCCCTTCCTAATAACGATACATTAAGCACATCTTTGCATTAGTGTATTAGCATGTTTTCTAACTAATCCTACATCCTGTTGTCCGACATTTCGAACTTGGTTCTACTCTAGAACTCTGACTTAATGAGTGTCAGTGGTTCCCAAGAATATTGTCATAAAATCACTGTTGTAAAATTGAAAATAATCTATTTATACCCCACAACAGTTTATGTACCTATATAATTTTTTTATAGCTGTCACCTTCTGATTGATGTTAAGGGCTCAATTTCTAGTATGGTTTTACTCTGATTGGACAAAAAAATTTTAATAGCCTAATTGCAACTAACAATTTTTTTTGCTGCAATGCCCGAGAATATTCTTGTAAAATTTTTATAATTGATTGATTCGTGGTAGTAAAATTGGTATTTTGGTGCTGTAAGTCAGTTAATATCAGAGCGAGTAACTGATTTCCTAGATAGCGTCACTTTTCTTTTCAATCTGCCGAAAGACACAAGGTACTGTTGATTTGTGTACAGTATGTATTGGATATGAGAAAAATTTTACTCGGAATAATAACCAACAAATAAAATGAACAAATAGGCCACAAACAGTATCAGATATGTCTACTTGTATAAAACAACAATTTGTAAGAATGTACGTAGTTAATACTGTTTCCTTTTGTCCATGCCAGTACATTGTTCATATGTAATTACATTGCACTGCTCCACCCTACTGGCTCTCCTTCTGCCTTAGAGGACTTCGCCTGCCAAAAGGACTGGCACATACCTCGTACAAGATATCATACACTAGGCAGAACATATTCTCGAACTACCCACTTGCAAGTCAGGAGGATGGGAGTTAAGCTCACTACTCACAACTACTATTCGCAATCCGTAATACCCTTTTATAGCAACATTTAATCTTGTATTTGCATGAGCAAATTCCATTATAACTTAAAAGAGATCTTACCCCTAAAGTGATTAAAAAGGCGTTATTGAGAAGCAGTAAACGAATAGTCCTACTTTAATTATCCAAAACTAATCATATTGACGCCAGAGGCGGCAGTCTCAACAGACCACTGCATCCTTGGATACCACTTCCGAGAGTTCTAACCTCTTCACCACGCCTTGCCACAAACCACTCGACGCACTGCAATCAGGCCCGTTTAACACTTTCCTCGATAGTTTACCAGTCTAACCACCAAAAGCATGATCAGTTATTAACTCGCTGTCTTCCACTGCAATTATTACAGATGTATTAAAATGAGTTGTGTGTCTCAACTGGACAGTTACACATTTCAGCTACGAGTCCATATCACGACATTTACCGCTTACGGAGCCACCCTTCTGTATTCTCTCTCTCGACTCTGTCACGTCTGACTGCGCCACGCTAGCATAATAGTCCCCGGCCACCTCTCACACCGCCTGGCTAGCCATAGCCACTCCCCTTCACCTATCCCCCCACCCAACACCAGATGCATGCACAATACGCTGGCAGCAGTATTGGGTAGTGCTTGTGGGGGGGGGGGGGGGTCGCATTCAAATCACATGCCACTAAAAGGGACAAGGAGACCACCGAAATAATAAAAATATATGTATATACTAAACATAAAATCTAAAGAAAACTCGAATACCTTAAAAAAATGTTAAAGTGTCTCTCACATGGCTCAACATTAACTGCTTTGTTACATCAGTTTAAGTGTTTGCTTGGATTTTAGAGGTAATGAGGAGGATTTACTTATTTAGAGGTAAAATATTGACAACATTATTGTGTACCACGCAAATTAATGATGTATGTACTTGTGAAGTCTGGAACTTGCTATTAGTTGTTCAAAATATGTAAATATATTTTTTATGAGTTATTGTTTAATCTCCTTGGCACAAGTATTTCCACATAATTTCAACTGTAACTAGATAATAAAGTTGCCAAAAAACATGTGAAATGTTTGCTTGTATTTTTTTGTTGACAGATAAACCTCTTGTACCAAGACATGATGCGCAAGAAGCAAGAGTTGGAGCGTTTACAGCGAGCAGGAAAGTTCAAGTACGAGTATGACAGTGATGAGGAGACAGAGGGTGGAACGTGGGAGCACAGGTTACGTGCAGCAGAAATGTTGGCCACACAGCTGTGGGCTGATGAGCTCACAAAAAAAGCAGAGGGCAAGCACCATATTGGCGACTTCCTACCCCCTGATGAGTTGGAGAGATTCATGGAAAAAGTGAGTAGCTTCACACACTGTATTTTTATGACTCAGTCTGCTTGATTTTACAGGAGTGTTTATCAAAATTATCACATAAGTTATTATAAAATCTGTAATGTTATTTTTATCAAGAATGGAAATTTCTAAAGTTGTTTCACTAGTTCTTTGATTGGTTGTAAATGTTTCAATATAGAACTAACGTAAGCTGCTAAAATATTGTATGATGCAGACCTTTCAACCCTCCTGATTTTGGCCGGTGTCTCTAGATTTTGTAGGTTGTCTCTCGCCCTTCGTATTTTTTACAGAACTCTCCAGACTTGTGAAATCCATGGCATTGAATTTTTTTTTAAGTCAAACGATGAAAATAATCAATTATCTCAGGCTAAGTTTTTGGCGGACGTGACTCATAATACAATCGGTTATAGCAGCATAAGTTGTGACTTAAATAATCAAAATATTAGTTCTGGTCCGGTAGCCATTTTAGTTTTGTGGCGTGTCATGTTGTTATTCGCGAATGCCTCAAGCATTTTGGATGTGATGTGTTTCATTTGTAATGTTAAAATGTCAAGGAAATATGAAACTGTTTATAGAAATGAATTTTCAGATAAGTATCAGTGTATAAAAGAATCTCTGAAAGGTGCTACTTATGCTTTTTGTTTTTTGTGTAGGTGTGTTTTTTCTGTAGCACATGTCGGTAAATGTGATGTCATCAAACGTGTGCAAAGAAAAAAACCCAGTGAAAGTGCAGTGCTGTATGTGTTAAAAGTAATCGCAAGTTAAATTGTTGTGTTAAAGAAAATGACAGTGAAAGTGTTACACGTGCGGAGTTTATGTTTATTTCTTTTATAATTGAACATAACCTCTCATTCAACTGTGTCCACCATGCCGGGGCGTTGTATAGGAGTATGTTCCCCGACAACCTGATAGCCAAGCAGTATGGATGTGCCCAAACAAAAACATCAGCAATTGTGTGTGAAATAGGCATTAACTGAAAGAAGAAAACCATAGAAATCCTTCAAAACACACAATTTTCTCGTTCTACAGATGGTAGTAACAAAGTGATGCTAAGCTGTACCCTATTGTAGTCACTCTCTGCAGCAAATATTCTCAACAAATCAAAGACAGTGTACTTTCTGTCCCTTCACTAGAAGGTGATGCAACTAGCCGGAACATTGGTAATCTTGTGTTTACCAGCCCTAAATCGTGTAATATTCCTTATGTTTTAGCCGTAAGTGCAGACAATGCACCTATGATGTTGGGAACCAGGAATGGTGTTGCAGTTCTCTTAAAAACGGAAATACCAAATTTCATAGTAATAGATTGCCCATGCCACTAATAAATTTAGCTGCTGAGAAGGGAGCAGCATGTCTTCCTGTCAAGATTGATGAGTATGTAATCAATATTTATTATTATTTAGAAAAAAGTGCAAAAAGGAAGGAGCATTTGAAACATTTCCAGGAGTTGCATAATACAGAAGTTCGAAAGATTTTGAAACATGTAAGTAAACGCTGGTTGTCTCTTGGTAGCTGTTTAAGTAGATTGTTGCAGCAGTGGCAACTTCTTGTTAGGAGGGCTTCCCCGCCTAAACTACTCCTCGTCTACGCCCGACCGAAGAGTCAGCTCCGCTGCTTGAGCGGCCGCCAGCTCAGCTCACCGACACGCGCGCCCCTACCGCCAGTTGACAGAACCAGACCAACCCCTCCCCTCCTGGGCCTACCCCTCCATGGCCAGTGGAGTGGGAAGTCTCGAAGAGGAAAGGGAAGGCGCTGGCGCTGTTAACTAGGGCATCCTCTATAGTTCACCTAAGCCGAGATCTTCGAGACCTTGGGAAAACAAACACCATCTGTACTCAGGACTCTCACTAATCACTCCCAATAGAAAGCCCCTTAAGAGCATCCACCTCCTTCAGGACAACTCCCTAATTAAGGGTGATCGCTCAACCCCCCACCCTATCAACTTCTATGGACGGCAAATGAAAATCCACTGATTCAGCAGCTCCACACAGCATACTACACAATACACTAGATCGTAATACTAAGCCCTTCATAAAACCAAAACAATGCCTTATAATCATTGATACAGTAACATAATTTTACAATTCAGTCTCATGCAGTGAGTCATATACTGTTATACACAAAACCCTATTTCCCAGAAATACATATTCCTTTAATATTCACACTCCAAAAAACCACTTATATAAAACATATAAATACTATGCAGGTTCATCAAATCATCATAAAACACATTAAACCCTGTTTAAATATCTCTATATACCGTATTTGCCAGCATATAAGAAGACTATTTTTACATATTTTCAGCCTTCAAAAATTGCTGCTCGTCTTATATGAATGTGCAAAAATTTTTTTGGTAACCTAAAAATGTTTGAAAACTAAGCTGTAAGCTGTGGAGTTGTATGATGTTTCAAGGAATTGCGTTTTTCGTCACAAATGAAAACGAGTGCCCCGTTTTTTTATTTTTTATTATTATTTTTTTTAAATGAAATTTACGGTACAAAATTTTGATGAGCGTCATTCAAAATAAAGGCAGGACTGGTAAATCAGTCACTTTTTTACAATTTAGTCACTTAAGTCACTTTTTTCATCTGTTGCAGTGCAATTATTGATTAAGCTGACTTGTAATAATTTCCAGCGTTGGTATGTGGCGAACCCATCGCCCAACACATTGTACTTAATGTAGTAAGCAGAGTATGTAAACAAGAAATGGTAAGTTATTCTAGTATGAAAAGTCTGAACTCGGATATATTTGTTGAGCCAAACCTTCTTCCATTAAAGAGCATTGTTTGTGGAGATGGTGTTAAAGAAGCATTGAGAAACGTACCTGAAAAAGAGCAGCTGTGTTTCTTGAAGAATGTTCAGAGGCACTATGTGCATGCATGTAAGCATATTATGGATAAAGCTCCGGTCTCATCATCTCTTTTTGTGAAGCATTTCCGCTGCTTACATCCAGATGAGAGGAAAAGTAATCGTAGCTGTCAAGACATTGTACGTATTGCTCAAGATCTTCCAATAAATGTTCGGGAAGATGTATTATTGCATGAATGGTAACTGCTTCAGCTTGAAATAGATGAAGAAGGGAGCATGGGACAGGTTATTAATATTTTCTGGAAACAGTTTTTTGGCAAAACAAGAGATTCAGGAAGTTTAAAAATATCCTAATGTACAAAAAGTAATCAAAGCTTCGTTGTCACTGTCCCATGGAAATGCTGATATTGAAAAGCGGTTTCAATATCAGGTAAAATAATGACAGATGAGAGAGCATCTGTGTCAGAGAGAACTTTGAATGCTGTATTGACAGTAAAAGATGTCTTGAAACAGTTTAAAAACAACCCTGACTATGTTCCTATCACTAAACAACATATTTCTATGGCAAGAACTGCACATAAAAGTTACACTGACTTCTTAGAAGAACAGAAAATACAGAAAGAATTAGATGTAAAAAGAAAAATTTAAAAAGATAATAAAAAAATGTTGCAAGTAAAAAATGAGCAGGAATTGCAAAAAAGAAAAGAAAACAATAGAGCAGAAAAAAGAAATGCTTAAACTTCAATGACTGGAGACAGAAAGAAAACTTAAAGCTGGTGATATGCTCCTTGAAGAAGCAAGTTCGAGCGTCTAAAAACGGCTTTGCAGAAAGGAAGTTTACAAGAGGTAGAAGTTGCTCAAGCTATGCTGCGAGGTGTTTCTAAAGTAAGGAAAGAAGAAAACCAGCAAAAGTTATTGGCCGATAACCTTTACTTAAACTTTTTAGTCACTTTTTGGTACAAAAATGTCACTATTCTCACTTTTTCTTCATTAAAAATAGTTACCAGGCCTGTAAAGGACACTTCCTCGCAGCAAAGCGGTGATCGATGCAGCTGGAGCGCGTGCCGAGATACTTTGTCTCACCAGCCTACAACTCTCGGGCAGAGAAAACGATCTAGGTCCGCATGCTTACATCCTTTGTCTCGTACACAAAACTCTCGGGCGGAAAAAACGAGAATCTAGGTACCGTACCACACATTCATGTGTCTACCGTGTAGTGCTGGCAGACAAAAGTGCACAGGAATGCGATGACCTTGCAAGCAGCTGTTGTTGCCATGTAGTGCGCGGCTTGCCTCAGTCCGGCGTTGCCAAATCGCGCGCATCTGCCGGCAAATGGAGATATTGCCGGCCGGCGCCGTGCATTTCCTTGGCTCTTGGGCATGTGGAGAGCAGTAGTAGCCAATGTTATTTGTTTATGTGTCTACTATAATGTTTATATAACAGTAATAAATGCATTGAAACTATTTAAACTACATTTTTAAGGTTTCTGGCAAAGGAAAAAAATATTTTCTGTCGGGAATTTCAAAATTAGAAATTTACTTTTTTCAAGATATTGTACCTTCAAAACCATGACTCATCTTATATGAGGGGTTGTCCTATATGCCGACAAATACGGTATGATTGCACCATAGTGATCAATATTCCTTTGGAGTACTCCATAACATTAACTTCTTAACACATTAAACACATAAAACAATTACAGTACACACATTGCACTGGCCAGTGACACATACAAAACAAACAACACAATGACTCACGGTCGGGCATGATAGGGTTTCAGATGCACATGTGCTTTCCTTAACACAAAAGGATTACCCTCTTTATACATTGACCAGGTGTTCTCTCCTAGGCATCTCTGCAAGACAAACGGACCATCATACTGTGGGGAAAGTTTAGCTGAAACTTTAAAAGCTAGGTCTGAGAGACGAAAGCTTCTAAACAAAATTTTGCGTCACCCACCCTGAAGGGGTTCGCACTTCGCCCCACATTATATCTTCTAGCCGCCAAGGTTTGAGCCTCTTCCAAACGATCCTTCACCCTAGTAAGCAAAACCTTGCGCTGTGATTCCGAGTTCCTAGAGTCTAAAGGGTGGACACCCCAAATATTCAAGAGGGGTTGCGAAACGCGCCTACTCAGAAAAATCTGTGCGGGATTCTCCACGGTACTCTCATTCAGCACATCGTTAAATCATAGATTAATCCAGGAAACCTGGACGTCCCATTCATTGTGTATCAGGTCACTAAATATCCCCAAAGCAGCCTTCAAATTTCTGTTCACCCGTTCCACCCTGTTGCCCTGTGGAAAATGAGGACTACTAAAAGAATGCTTGATACCCCATTCCTTACACATGAGCTTAAATTCTTTCCCCGCAAAGCAGGCTGCATTATCGCTCACTAACTCGGCTGGTGCTCCGAACAATTTCCAAATCTGATCCGCTAACACATCCCGAAGGGCAGGAGCCTTCATGCTCTTAACCGGCAAGAGGAAAGTAAATTTAGAGAAGATGTCCAACACCACCAATAGCGCTATGCTTTTTTGGGCGAACCAACAGTCCAAAAATGTCTAGTGTACTTTAGCCCAAGGAGAGATAGGCTATTCTGCGGCGTATAGTCCAAGTTTGGTGTTTTTTGGTGCTTTAAACTTCTGACACTTCTCGCATGTCCTCACATATTTCTTAATTTCCCCATTCATACCAGGCCAATAAAAATCCCTTTTGATTTTGTCTTTCATGCGCAACACACCTAAATGCGCTCCCCCTGGTTGGTCATGGTGATACTGAAGGATCATCCCTTCTCACACAATAACCGCTTCAACGCTTTGAAGGATCGCTGTTGCTCCATTCCCCACTCAAAGGGGACCCCTTTCCGTTTCAGCCTATTTAACGGCTCTGCTATGTCCGACAACCCTGGGATGAACCACGCATAATCTCCTATCATTCCCGTTAATTTCTGCACATCTTTGACAGCAGTGGGCCTTGGTAATTCCGCTATGGGTTTGACCTTCTCCGTGTTCACTCACAACTTGCCACCCCCAACAATGTATCCCAAGAAACTCACGGTTTCTTTCCCCATTGCCCCCTTCTTGGGGTTTATGGTCAGGCCAGATGCTGTCAAAGCCTCTAACACTGTTCTAACATGCTGCAAGTGAGTCTCCCAGCTCTCACTCTAAATAATATCATCATCTATGTAATGAAAGACATATTTGAATTTAAAGTCTTTTAAAACCTGATCAAGAACCTTACTCAATGCCTGGCTACCAAAATTACTACCCATGGGACTCCTTGTGAACTCATATTGTGCCCACGGGGTACTAAAAGCAGTGTACTTCCTGCAATATTCATGAATTTTAATCTGATAGAAACTGCTATTAAGATCTAATGTCGTAAAGAATTTTGCCCGACCCAAATGCTGCAGAGCTCCTTCCACTGTCAGTAACGGAAATGGGTCAACCGGTACTCTCCTATTTAAATTTGCATGGTTTACTACCAACCTAAGGTCCTGCTGTCCCGGCTTGCTAATTATGAATATAGGTGAAGAGTATTCTGAAGTAGATGGAACTACTACTCCGGCCTTTAGTAACTAGTCAATCTTCTGATGATAACACTCCAATTTAATTGGTGAACATTGGAAAGGCTGACTCCTAAAGGGAGTTTGATCAGTCAGATGAAATCTTATATGGAACTACGTCGCACTTTCCTATTTTTTCCTTTATCACATCTCCATAATCCTTTAGCACCTTTTGCACTTCACAATTCCTACGCCCCACTTCCTCAGTGACAGCATAAATGTTGTCCCTTTTTCTAGATTCTAATTTTACCTGGACTTCTGGGCTAAAATCAAAACATAGAAAGCCCTTCCAAAAGTCCACTTTGGCTTGTACAGCCCCCAAAAATCCAAACCTAATAACTGCCTGTACACACAAGCCTTTTATAATCGCAAAACTGAAATTCCAGGAGAAGCCAGCGATCTTACAGTGCAATTCTACTGAACTTTCACATTTCATGCTCAACCCATCAGCCGTAACTAAGTTAGGCACCTCACTCGTGCACAACTTGCCCTTAAGCGAGGCTTTGTTTCCTACTAGATGTTCCCAGAGGTCCCAACTAATCAAACTCTTGGCTGCCCCGGAATCTACTAACGCCCAGTCCTCTATGCATTCCTGCTAGTGTCTCTACTTTGGCGCAAAGTCATTCGTATCGGGGCTACAAGGTTGCGTCGTCCCTTCGCCCCCTCTCGATTCCCGGACACTGTCCCTTCATATGTCCCACTTTATTACATCCAAAACAATGACGCTCCTTTATATCCGCCTTGGCCTTTTTACGTTCGGCCAACCAGTGGCCTCTGCCCCCACAGTTAGCCCATCTACCGATTCTCCCCAGAGTACCTTTTCCCTCTGATGACTTGATAGACTTTAGTCCTTCCTTACTGCCCCGAACCTCCATTGACGTTACCGGGACGTTACCTTGTCCCTGAAGTCCTATACTGTGAAGGAAACGTCTTATAATATTCTTGGAGAGTTACTGCACTGCCTTGAACCTCAATAGCTAAGTTCTTCAGCTCTGTTAAGGTAGTTGGGTACGAGCAAAGATTACATTCTGCCCTCGTTGCTGGAGAAATGTTTTCTATGATCAAAAAGATCAAATTTCTCTCATCTCTCGCCTCCCTCAAAGTCCTTCTATAATTCACTACTGATACCACAAATGATATAAAGGACTCGCCCGGCTTCTGAAAACGTTTGACGTGACGTTTAATACAACGTAACCTGACGCCAACGAGACAAAACCTATTCAATACTCCGCGTCGGAAGTGCTCTATACTACAGGTTTACTCGTTTGACAAAACCTCTGCCAGAACACGCGCTAACGGCCCCACACACTTTGCTGACAAACCTGTTAATAAGCTCTTATCAGAAATCTGTTTCAAATCGGTGATTCTATTTAATTTAATCAAGAACTCTATGACGGGTTCTACTTCCCAGGAATCCACGCAAGGCAAAGTTTTAATTAAATTGTGCATCCATTTGTCATTTTGTTCCTTTACTTGGCCTCAATTTTCGTGCCCTACAATCTTTCGTCTCTCATCCTCTTCTTTAAACCACGTAATCGCCCTTTGGCGTAACTCGATAGTTGTTTCATCCGCTGAAACTACAAGTCCTCGTTCGTTTAGATACGGAGTTAAATCGACCCGCCCCAGGCAATACAAAAAGTCCGATGGTGCTGACATGCCTACGAGAAAAGCTGCGATATCCTGGTCAAGATAGCCTTTCAAAAGTAATACCAGGCGTAGTACAGTAAACACAGTTGCAAGTTTCATTCCCTTGTTCAATAATGTGCAATTCTGTCAAAATGTACACAAACCACTTGCCCCGGAAGAGAGCAGAGTGGCGCAGTTAAATTGTGCCGGGCATTGGCCCAATTTATTCTCTCGGGCTGAAGGCCTTAATAAATAAACACCCATAATACTTAGCCTCACGGCTAAGCTCACACAAACAGGGCAAGACTCAAGCAAAACTCCTACCTATTCTTGAAGATGTAGGCTGCAAGGTTTGTCAACGACATTCTTGAACAAAGAAACTCGGGTAAATTCACTGATCATAAATATATTCAGGTACTTTTCAGATTTACAAGCCTTTACAATACAAACATCCAATAGGGCTTTGCGCACTGTGCGCACAGTTCTAATTTCTATACACTCAAATCGTTGATAAACCCCCCTCAAAGTACAATAAATGGCTCAGTGCTTATTATTAGTACAATTTTGCACACAGATTTCTCCACCACAACACATTATCGCCTTTCTTAACATTCATCTGCATACAGTCTCCAGCAATTCCGGGGAAACCTGAAGGTAAGTAGACAATCCCCTATTCCCGAGGGTGGCATTAAATTTCCATAAACTTGTCAGCCTGTACTCATCCAGACACAGTCACATTTGCTGTAACTCGGTGCTCCCGGTCTCGCTTAAGGCCTCGCTTGATATTGATGGAAGCTAGATGATCGCTATAAGCCCAAGTTCAGTGGACCCTATCGGCGATGAATGCAACGGCACGTAGGTGGACTCACCACACAAGCAGCAATGTCCCTTGGCAATGCTCCTGCCCACTTTACCAAGTGAGCAGAGAACCCACACGAAGTCTTGGATATCATCCGGCGGCACTCGTTAATCCACCATTTCATACAGTCGGGAGAGCTTCTCTGCCTAAACCACCTCTCGTCTACGCCCGACCGAAGAGTGAGCTCCGCTGATGGTCGTATTTCATCTTAAAAATTGTTATTTGGCCAAAATTTGAAGATGGTGTCGAATTTACATTATTATAAACGTTCAAAGATTTTATTTTATACTAACCACACACACTGGCCAGTGGACCATGAAAACATAACCTTAATAGCATACATACAGAGCACCCAAAACGGCCAAAACTAAACCATCAACGATTAATTTCATTCAAACAATAGGAAAACCACATCTTTAAATAATTTTTTTTAGAGCTTGAGATGCTTTACCTTCATAAATTTCGTTAAATGCTGCTAATTTTTGTAGTAACAACATCTACTATATCAATTTGTGCCTAAATACAACTTAAAGTGATTATTGCAGATTACGCAGCAGAATATTTTTTTCAACTAAATTGCTCTCAATGCGATGCAAGCCATATCAATTAAATAAGAAAGGAAACAAATAGCCTAGGTCTAGTCTATGGTTTACATCAACTGTGCCATTTCGAGTGGCCTCAGTTGCAAGCCATACAGCCAACAGCCACCGTATCATAGCACATGAACAAAGGAAACGGACCGGTGCAGTGCATAATTATTTATGCACTTCAAAGTAATAATTAAAGTTTACGCAACACGGGAGGGCGATCAGTAAATACAAATGTAATGCTGCTGGCCAACTGACGTTTTCGCAAGTGAAGTTGTGCATCGATCACGTAATGATCATGGCCATATTGTGACCACGTTCAGAGTTACGGTATTCAGGCAAAATCAGTAGGCACTTACGGAAACTACTTTGGATCTGCTCGATAGAGAGTTAATCTGTCTAAAATGTCATGCGATAATTATCTGCTGGCCCTCAAAATATCAAATTGTTCAACTCGATCCCGTCACCGGATCCATGTAGACTTACTCTGCTCTGGTGCAGTGTAGATAGCAGCCAGCAGATGATACAAAGTAAAGTGCGCATAAAAAGTAAACAAACACTCCCGCATGTGTAAATAATAGAAAATATGTTGTAAGGCGGTTTGAATGCATGTTCACGGAAAATATGTTGTCGGGTCGCATTATTTTTCTTGAAAAAGAAGTCTTGGAGCAGTTTATAAAGTAAGAATATTGCCAGAGTAGGTGATTCAGGTATGGAATAAATTATTATTAGTAGTACACAATTTTAATGCTACATACAGTACGTATATTATACCAGCACAAAAGGATATTCAGCACTCTTTTGACCTGGGGGCTTATTCTGAGTTTCGTGGTTACGAAGCGATAGTCGGTATGAAGCAACTGTGCCGCAGCTTACTGAAAAAGTTGTTTCCCTTCCAGTCCACAAAATCCGTATTCAGAGTTTTAGTCGGTACGAGGGCCAGCGCGTTCGGGTATTTTCGGCCCTAACGACTTTTTCAAGCAGCGTGCCAAGATGGCGGGCACTGCAACATTCAGGTGTATATTACAGTTTTTCTTAATTTTAGGAGTTTTCGTGAACTAATGCAAGTGTTAAATAATAGATAATATTAATGTCGATAACTTAAAAACATTTTCTCAGCTCAAAATAGTAATAACACGTAAATAAACGTTTTCCGTTTAAACACCGAAGCAGTCTTCTCATACTTTCTTTCTGGAGAATCATTCATTGTGTAGTGGTAGCGGAGTGGTCTAGCGTGCGCGCATGTTTTTTTTTAGCTGTAGTAGGATTTGTGGTTCAAATCTCTGTCTATTCTTTATTTTTTTTTTTTAAGTTGTTTTATATTATGTGTTATAGTCGTACGTGACTTGTACTTTTATAATGAATTGTTTATTTCATTTAGAATTTTTGTTTCACTTAATTTACTGTTATTATACAATCTGACAGAATGGTGTGGATTGCTAACAAACATAAATATTTTTAGTACTTAATCATTATAAAACCTGTACAAAAAGCGTCTTAGATAGTGTATTTTTTCATTAAGTTGTCTGAATGTTCAAAGCTTAGTCTACAGTATCTATTTACGAAGATGTGCATTTTCAGTTTTTTTTTAATTGTGGGAAGGTTCGTTTGGAAGAGGCTAGAAGATATATTGTGGGGCGAAGTGCAAACCCCTTCAGGGTGGGTGACGCAAAATTTTGTTTAGAAGCTTTCGTCTCTCAGACCTAGCTTTTAAAGTTTCAGCTAAACTTTCCCCACAGTATGATGGTCCTTTTGTCTTGCAGAGATGCCTAGGAGAGAACACCTGGTCAATGTGTAAAGAGAGTAATCCTTTTGTGTTAAGGAAAGCACATGTGCATCTGAAACCCTTTCATGCCCGACCGTGAGTCATTGTGTTGTTTGTTTTGTATGTGTTACTGGCCAGTGCAATGTGTGTACTGTAATTGTTTTATGTGTTTAATGCGTTAAGAAGTTAATGTTATGGAGTACTCCAAAGGAATATTGATCACTATGGTGCTATCGTACTGTATTTGTCGGTATATAGGACGACCCCTCATGTAAGATGACTCATGGTTTTGAAGGTACAATATCTTGAAAAGAGTAAATTTCTATTTTTGAAATTCCCGACAGAAAAATATTGTTTTCCTTTGCCAGAAACTTTAAAAATGTAGTTTAAATAGTCTTAATATAGTATATATCTGAAAATACGTACTGTCAAACGAGCTCTGCACTTCTCATTTGAAAGCACGAGGTATGGTGAAAAGTCTACATTTACCGCTGTAAATGGGGGCTGCGGTGGCCGAATAGTCAGACCATTCACCTCACACCAAAGTGATCAGTGTTCAATTCCCGGCGGGGTTGGTCCCCGGATTTTCGTATGTTAGAATTGTGCCGGACAATGACGTTGGTCGGAAGGTTTTCTCAGGGATCTTCCATTTCCATCACCATTTCATTCTGGCGATGCTCCATACTCACCTTATGTCACCCCTCACCAGCGCTAAAGACCACAGTGTTACACGCTGACCAAAATCTCTCACTCACCACTGCAAATAAAAGTAAGGAAACTGGCAGGAACATCTGAACCAACTAAGGCTGTTGGGAAAAATGTCCCTGGACGGGGCAGTTTTTGTTCGTGGAAGAAAAACAGGAAGACCAGCACATGTGCGTAATGTACCCGCTTCATCTGAGAGAGCATACCATAACAACATGCGTCAGCTGCTCTACAGAACGTATTCCAAATGATGATGAAGAAAACTTGTAAGCTTTCAAATGTTATTGGGCTCTACATTTTGCAAATAAGTGAACATTTCACTGAGTAGTAAAATCATCTGTGAAAAATTACATGTTGCAGCTACTTGGTATCACTTTTGTAAGCAGTGACACAACATTCTTTGTAAATGTAGGAACATGCAAGTATAGTAAAATGCTGTAGCTCTTACCGTATTTGCCGGCATATAAGACGACAATTTTTACATATTTTTGGTCCTCAAAAATTGCTACTCGTCTTATTTGAGGGTGCAAAAATTTTTGGTAGCCAAAAATCGTTTGAAAGCTAAGCTGTGGAGTTGTATGATGTTTCAAGGAATTACGTTTTTCGTCACAAATGAAAACGAGTGCCCTGTTTATTTTAATAAAATTAACTATACAAAATTTTGATGAGCGTCATTTGTAATAAAGGACACTTCCTCGCAGCGAAGCGGCGATCGATGCATGCGCGTGCCGAGATACTTTGTCTAGCCAGCCTACAACTCTCGGGTGGAGAAAATGAGGATCTAGGTCCGCATGCTTTCATCCTTTGTACTAGACTCTCGGGCGGAAAAAACGAGGATCTAGGTACCGTACCACACATTCATGTGTCTACCGTCTAGTGCTAGGCTGGCGGACAACAGCGCACGGGAATGCGATGACCTTGCAAGCAGCTGTTGTTGCCCGGCGTTGCCATGTAGTGCGCGGCGTGCCTTAGGCCTGCGTTGCCATGTAGTGCGCGACGTTCCTTAGGCCGGCGTTGCCAAGTCGCGCACACCTGCCGGCAAATGGAGGTATCGCCGGCCGCCGCCGTGCATTTCCTTGGCTCATGGGCGCACGGAGAGCAGTAGTAGCCAATGTTATTCGTTTATGTGTCTACTATGATGTTTATATGCTGGTAATAAATGCATTGAAAATATTTAAACTACATTTTTAATGTTTCTGGCAAAGGAAAAAATATTTTTCTGTCGGGAATTTCAAAATTAGTAATTTACTTCTTTCAAGATTTTGTACCTTCAAAACTATGACGCGTCGTATATGCCGGGTCGTCCTATATGCAGACAAATACGGTATAAAACATATGAATATTTTCTTTTCCCATTGTTTTATTTATTTTTTTTTTTTTCATGTATTATTATTTAATCACCATTAGTTTTACTGTGCCAATGTATGCAATTTTACCACTTTTGTATTATGCAGTATAATTTATCTTGCAAGATGTTTTTAGTCAGTAATAATGTCATAAATAATATATGATACAATTTATTACAACTATTTTGGGTGTAAATGTATACAAGTTTACCAGATATTAAATTTTTAAATGCTATGATCTATATGTATGGATATAAGTTTCTTGAACTTATTTTGTTTAAAGTGTTTTAGAAGGTATTAAATAATGCATTAAAATTTAATTAATTTTACCACAAAGATACTCTGTTTATCTATTCAGTTAGTAAGAGGATGCCAATGTAAAATAAAAACATGTTTAACAGACAATTTTTAAAAACCTGGTCAGAATGACCGTGCGCGACTGTTTATTTCACAACATTGAACGCGCCCTATTTAGGGTTAACTGCCAACCGCTAATGACCCATGAACAAACTACATATTTCCATGGATGGGGACGCTTGGCTTTACCAGCCAGTGTTGGTGTTGTGATGATCACCGGCTAGCCGTTCATTATGAAAACAACAGTGGTGGTCTTTGAACAGCTTGTTCATACAGATACTGTATCTGACAGCTGCCAACTTGACAGAAAACCATCTGTATTCACGATTTATAACTCGCTGCGTTTTGTTGTGTTTGAGAACTTGCTGCACGCGTTCAAGATGACCTCTGTAATTGTCTTGCATTGCTGGCTGTTTTAGTAATAAAAATCAGGACGTCTGTTCCTGAATTACACTCAGTCCTCAGTCAGTTACTTTTTCATCCGTCCCTTCTGCTGCACACATGCTTGCATCCCTGTAATTTTTTTTGATGATTAATGTGGAGTTGATTCCCTGTGATCAGCTATAATGGAAAATATGACTGTGCACCTAGTCTTCATGCTGTCTGTTTTTTTAATTGAACACTCAGTGTATCTTTTTGTAGTGATGCTTTCATACGGCATGTTAAAGAAAACCAGTGTCTGAAATGTGTTTCCTATTAGCTAAAGCAGATAGGAAGTTTTCTGGTGCAAGTAATTTACAAAGCAATGAAACTGTGACTTTTCCCTCATGATCTGCTGGAAATATGTGGCAAATTGTTCCCCTCCAAACTGAAAAATTAGTAGTTTTCCTGATGAAGTGCATCGCCTAGCAAATTATTGTAACACCATTATTTAAGTTTAATAAATTACAAAAAAAAAATATTGCTGTGAAATTTCATTATAAAGAACTTCAGTGTAAGAATTTCTAACTTTAAAGTATAAAGAACATAATTTTGTAGATTTTTCATGTTCGTTGTAATGAGATTTTACTGTAGTTTGAGTATATGCATTTGCACTTGCATGTGCTTGTATTTATTATTTATTTATTTATTTACAGTATTTATTTACAGTATTTATTTATTTTAGAGAAAGTGTATGGTCAGATACCACACAGTAAAGTAATTTTTTCTTTAAATGCTTTCAGTAAGATTAGCATATAAAACCTTAAAATAATTTTTTTTTAAATTTCCTTAACATTAAATTTTATATTTTTTTTATAATTGTGATTTTGTTTAAAGAGCGAATGGTTTGTACTGACTACCGTAAATCTTTATTACTTCTTATATTGATAACAATTATAAAGTAACTACTGTATCATTAATTCCATCTTTTTCTTTGTGAATTACAGTACAGTGCATTGAAGGAAGGGCGTGAGCCAGATTTGTCAGACTACAAAGAGTTCAAACTTAAGGAAGACAACATAGGTTTTCAGATGCTGCAGAAGTTGGGTTGGACTGAAGGTCAAGGTCTTGGTTCAGATGGCACAGGGATTGTAGATCCAGTAAACAAGTAAGAATCATGCATTTGGTCTTTAAAATAGACTTTGTTCAAATCCACAGATAAAAAAATCTTTTCTGTGAAATTTCTTCTGATATTTTTATTCAGCTTTAATGAGTCTAAAATTTAATAAGATAATTGTTGTACACAAATATGAGAACCTTAATTTAATTGTTTATTTTCTCACGGGAGGGCCCTCAAAACCCTAAACCCCACACTAGACCAAAACATTAAAGCACTCAGGGAGTATCAGTGGGCTAGGGGAAGGCGGAATTTCCAGCTACAAGACCCACTGATTGCAACAATATATTACTCCCTTAGAAATACAATGTTTCACAAAACCACTTGTATTCACTGAACAAGCAGTTGAACCGGGCAAGAAGAGACGGAAAAAGGTAAAATTTGTTGTATAATAAAATCCTTACCATGTTCGCTGTATCAAAGGAGAGGGGAGAAGGAAGGGGAAGCGCTGGTGGGATTCTTAAAACTGTGTGGTCGAAAACATGTCCACAGAATGTCATCCAGCCTGGATGGTTGGGAAGTATGGTACAGCTGCCCCCCTCTTGAGTCTTCAATCTACTACACTAGACCCCGATTTTACTAACCCTGGATTTAACGAAGATAGCGATTTTACGGATACACTCTCAGGAACCCTCAAAAATAACGAAATTCTATGAAAAAAAATATATTGTTCGGAAATACATTAACAATAATTTTAAAGTGTATTATCTAATTCACGGCAATGAAATGTAAATTGTAGAGCTGCAGTTATATTTAGTAAGTCACAATATTAAAAATAAAACCAAAATACTGTAGTGAAAATCCATTGAAAAATGTGGCAGTAAGTGACAGTAACAATTTAAAAACCACACGCCGCCGCCTGTGTCTAGCCGGCCGGCCTACTGTGTTTGCAACTGACATATTATAGGGTATTGATCCCTACCACCTTGGATTTATCTGTTTCTTCTCAATAACTTCTGTTCCAGTCGATGTTTCAAAATTTTTGTCACGACAAGGCATAGATACAAACTTAGATTTTCTGTAATTGCTGGAATCATAATGTATTCATTATTTTGCAGCGGTAAACATCTGAAAAGGAAAAATTGCTTTATTTACGGGAGTGACTACAGAGGCCACGACATTAATAGAAACAATGCCATATGGATTCCAAAAGTGAATGAAACAATAAACTATGCCTTGTCAGCGTGAAAAAAGTAAATCAATGTGTATATTCCCTTATTTAAAAGAAAAACCGTAAAACCGATCTGACAGGGATCAATCCCCCTTAGGATCTAAATGGAGACTGTACTACAGACGGCGCATGTGCACATGCTCGTTTAAATATAGTACGGCCTCCTAGGCTATTTCTACATGTCTCCAACCTCGCCTCGCGCCGAATGTGTTTACGTTCTTACACGAACCCCAAAAATAGAGTGACATTATTTTTCTTTACTGGGGTAACACCACACATACTTAAAACAATTAATTTGACACATAATTTGCTTTAACAGTGCATTACTGAATGTTGTAAAATGTGCATTTCATAAGCAAGAGTGAACACGATGATCGCGCTACCTATCAGACACGTGTAGAAACAAACATTTATCTCCACCTTGGGTGTATCAAAATTTGGAAGTAAATATGACGTTCGTGTGTTGCGTGGTCCCAGAACAACTAATTTATTTTGACGTAATATACTGGCTGTGAAAGTGATTATTTGCAACCACTTTACGTATAATTTTCGACGTTTTTAGGTAAGCACGTCACAAAATCACGATTTTTGGCTTGTTGAATGTCGGTATATGCTACGGTGCTGCTATCTATCCGCCATTTTGTGAACATTCGTACAGTTTTGCTATCTGTCCTCCCTGCATACTACTTCTATCGACGTTCGCGTGCTTAGTATCAAACATCGAGGAATTGTTTTGACGTTAAATTACATATAACAGTGCAATGAATAAAGACATCCACTTTTTCCTTCTTTCTTTGGTGTATAATTTACAAGGGCATTGTGCGTTTGTACGTAATGAATGCCTTCTTTCTCTGACGGTACGGAAGTCTGGCTATTCGCTCATGAGATGGCGCTCTGGTTTCTCATTTTTTTTGGGGGACAAGGGTTGGTCATATCTACTGTTTAGCGCTGTTCTTTTGATCGTAAGACGTCTGCCTCTAGGGGTGTGCGAATAGAGGGTTTATTAGTGTTTCGAATTGTTTTCGATTGAATATTAATTTTTTCGAATAATTTTAGAATATTTTTCGAAAAGTGGTTCTTCAAATATTTTGTACATTTGCCAGTGCATAAGCTTGCATTTACAAGGAGATAAAGAAATTCACTTTGCTTTATTAATTTAAGCATAAAAATTTAGCAGTTTTTACTTTGATAACGTTATTTTTGTTACGTTGTACCTGTTCTTACAGCAATATACTGTTTTTTTTCTCAGTTTTCTTCTTTCATTATGTTCGTGAGAATTCACAAAACTGTTTTTTTAAACAAGCACTTATTACGGACGGCACTGCTGAGCTAGTTTACTTCTTCCGTACATGTATCAAGATATAAAAAAAAGTACTTTTCTGTAATATTTCTTGAAGAATTTAACTACAGAAATTCGAAAGCTAAATTAATAAGTAATAAATTATTGTAATAACCTACTACAAAAAATTTGGACTTTGTGTGCAGGAAACTATGTACTGTTAATAACTAATCATATTTCAAACTAATTTTGGTAAAATAACAGGTTAACGTCCTGTGTTTCACATTTGGAAACATTCGTAGAATAGCTGCATAGAAATTCTCAACTGGCTATGCACACACATACAGACACAGACACACACACAGACACAGACACACACACTCAGACACAGACACACACACAGACACAGTCACACACACTCAGACACACACAGTCAGACACACACAGACAGACACACACAGACACACACACATACTTTTATTTGATATTATATATATATATATATATATCAAATAAAAGTATGCCTATCAGAGTGTAAAAAAAGTTTATAACCATAATACACTCACATTAATTACTTCGTTCATGGCCTTGTTTACTTACAAAAATGTTTACAAGGTCACAATATTATTGATGCATAAAGTTCTATCATGAACCGCTGTAATTTCATACCAACGATTACCCTGAATCCGCACTTTCGTCACGTTAAATTCCGAATTGCAGACTACACAAACAGCTGAAAATTATGTTTCCCCACATTTTGGCCATTTTAATTAGTGTTCCCACTCTTTGCGACATCGGTAAGAATTCACAATATTTTTCGCTTCTTTACTTAACGAAAATAAGAATTATTAACTTCCCCGCACCAAACATTTTATGTAAATATATGGCACGGCAACGTAAGCAAACAGCGTTAAGCACAGCCATTGGTAGACATCAAACTTTCGCTGCTGCAATATCATTAAGTAGAAATAGCCTCGTTACCCGCTCATATAATTTTAAGAAATTATTCAAAATTCTTTATTTGAAATTGCTCGAATACTTTGAAATGTGGGAATCTGGTATTCGTTTTTCGAATACGAATAGTACAGATTTACTATTCGAAAATATTTGAAATTTCGAATATTCGCACACCTCTAATTTCAACTATCACTTGCCTTATTTTTTCGTTAAACGCTGTGGAAATCGGGCAATTCGCTCACAAGAAAGCAATCAAGAGCTCAGTTTTCTCATTTTTTGGGGACAAGAGTGGGTTATGTCTACGGCTCAACGGCGTGACGTCTGACTACTGATGTGAATTTATGTTTATATTATTACATTAATTAATTTCCTGCAAAATGCTACAGAAGTCGGGGCTAGACTAGGGACACTTTGCAGTCAAAATGCCTTTTTAAATTTTTTTACTATGGAGGGGAGGGGGGAGGGCGGGCAAAATAGGCCACTATCGATTTTACGAAGGTAACGATTTTGCGAATGTGATACGAGGAACGTAAAATCAGAGGTCTAGTGTAGATCTTCTTGGAGTCCAAAGTTACAGACCACCCAGGGTTTGTCAGGTCGGGGGGGGGGGAAGTTCTCCAACCAGATGGCTATATTTCCAAAGCCAGAAGAGTGGATGTCAACCACCGAGGACAACTCCTTGACATCAAGACTGCTATGCACCGCACGGCGCACCAAGCCAACCAGGGCACCTCTTCTCCCCAAAGAGTCCAGCACTCCCCAGGAACCAGGACAAGGTCAGGTGACATGTAAACTAACACTCTCTTGAAACAGTGACCTACCAATTCACAAGTCAATAGGTTACACAAGGGCGCAATATCAACATTAATATGTCTGACACTCCACAGAGTAATTTCGAAAATCTGTTAATCTTCTCATTTAAACACCAAAAAAAAAAATATATATATATATATATACACACACACACACACACACACACACACACACACACACCGTATTTACACAAATATAACACCCGCCCGTGTATAACACCCTCCCCAATTTTGACTTTCATAAATTAAAAACATAAAATATTCGTGTATAACAGCCCCAGCAAAAAAGAACTCAGTTCTAGCCATTAACCTGGACCATTGAACATGGAAGAAAATAATAAAGTCATCCAAGTTAATATTTTAAAGTAATATTTCTCCAAAAACATTTTCAGAAAGAAAGACGTGTCTTAGGGTACAAGTGATATGTCTTTGCTACATACTCTTCAGCAGTTGCGACCATTGCATACGAGCGTATTGCAGAGTGGAATATCTGCTGCGAAGATATTCTTTGGTCGGAACTCTGATGTCGTCGACGTGTTGTTTGTATGGCCAAAAGCTACGAAACATGTGGCCGTAATAAAAAAGCGATGAAAGTACGGAATAGTTACACCACAGCATTTGAATTACAAGACGTGTGATATGCTGAAGAAAACTGTAAAAGAACTGTTTCAAGAAACAGAAAGTTTACCGTCAGTACACAATGCAAATGCATGGCGAGAGGGAGTTGTGATTTTATCAACACAAATGTAATTATGTAGGCAGTATAACTCATTGTTTTCCAATTTTTCTGTTCACTTTGGTTCTGTGAGTGCTCACTATCCAATTCCAATGGAGGATCTGAATAAATAAATATTGCCTAAATAAACGACTGAAGGGGAACATGGCGGCCGCTATATTTGTTTACGACGTGAGTACCGGTTATGTTTGGGTTATGTACTGAATTTTGTTACTTAAAAAATATATTTTAAAGGGATTGTTCAACGCGTTATTCGTAACCGTGTTCATTCTCTAGAGTTATTGTAGTAGGCTATAACAACGTCTTTTAGATACAAAATTTTTTTATTCAAATTGTCTCGTGTATAACAGCCTCCTCATTTATTGACATTGATTTTTAGTAAAAAATGGGGGTGTTTTATATATATATATATATATATATATATATATATATCCCTCTTAACAATGAATCACCAAGGTACTAGTAGATTCACTATACATTTAACTATCATAAAATCGGGTCGTCACCCACACAATATTACATACCCCTTACCACTTTATCATAATAAATCACATCATCATAAAGCATACAATTTGTTTATAAAAACATGCACTTGTTAACATTAATGGCCAATCCTTATCCACTAATTTAGGAAATTTCCATAAAATATTTTGAAAGAAAATAAAAAAGCAATGAAAATTGAAGTAAAAGTTTGCGAGATAACGGTAAAATAACAAATAAAAACTAGCAGCAGCGGCCATTGTAACTTACAGGCTGCTGCTATCGTGAAATATACTAGTTGTTGTTCACCAAAAATACTTTGCACTTGAACTTTTTTGGCATCCGTGAAAAATATTATTTACGTTAATAAATTTGTTATAAAAAGTCAGCATAAATAATAAATTAACATATTTCTTTTTATAGTTACGCTGGTTTTAAAACGGGACACGACAGAAAATAATCACGCTGGGTACCACTGCCTTCTGTCGGTAAAGCACGCTGCACTGCAGCAAATTCTGATGGAGATGCGAAGCACTGTCTGTGAATTACTACTCGTACTGTCGGCTGCTGTACTGTGTCGACTGGGTATCTAGATTCTCGTTCACTCGCCAACTGCCAGGATGAGGATGTAGGTACGCATTTGTTATGCAACACAACATTGCTCGCTCGGCTGCACACGCTCAGTTCAAAGTCATTCCCGCTGCCAAAGTTTTCAAAGAATTTATCGATTTCTTTCTCAAAGGATGGTTTAACACTATGTACGGAGAAAAATAAAGATACTGTGGCCAGTAAACGTATTTTTATAATAGACTTACACTACACTTTATATTTTGTTTTATCAAAGTTACTTAGTTATTTCATACATTTTTGATTATTTTTTGATAGTTCCTAAAAATCCTTTTGTTATATCAGGGCTCTAGTGTATATACACACACACACACACACACACAGATATATATATCACACCTCCAGCTGGATTATAATGGTCTTAACCCTAATCAAAATCAATGTATACAAATTCTCACATTCCTAGCCAACTATGTGTGCACGCTATCACGTGTACTGTGAGGAGGTTGCGGACCTGGTCCCGATTTAACATTTTTGATCTGAGCTGCTTTTAGTCAGGTGATGAATCCTTTATGGCGCTTTGAATATGTTCAACACAACTATTGTTATTTTTCTTGTGTTCATTAAGTAAAATGTTGCTCAGAATATTGATTCAAACATACTATGTAGGTAAACTTTTATAACATATTGTATTATTAAACCATTTCAAACCTGATGGGACTTGTACTACAATTCAAGG
>PNEQ01118034.1:0-13761 GCA_003012365.1 Medauroidea extradentata
TATATATATACATATATGTATATATATACATATATGTATATATATACATATATGTATATATATACATATATGTATATATATATACATATATGTATATATACATACATATATATATATATGTATATATATACATATATGTATATATATATATACATATATGTATATACATACATATATATATATATATATACACATACATACATATATATATAATACATACACACACACATATATACCACTCACATGAGGATCATGTGCATGTTTTAGTACCGGGTACAACACGGCCAAGTGTCCTATGTTACGTCAAGTGCTTGCTGCAACCATGCCCCTTGACTGGACGCTGGTGGGGGAACCTCCTTGGAACAATCAAACACTTATTACCTTCCTGCCTGTCTTACATAACACTTCTTTACTTTATGATTACTTTGTAGCGGTTTACAGTGCAAAGTTTATTTTCCGGTCACCACAAAACATTTTGTTGACACCGCTAAAATATATTATGGTAACTACAAAATAATTTTGCAGGGAATACTTATAAAAAAAAAAAAATCATACTAGTTTTCTTGCAATAAATAAAATATGTAAAATAATTTACTGAGTCAAAGGACAATTTTGTTGCTCCAACAATACTGATGTGCATTTAGTATAAACAAACTAACACATCTAGTATGAATAAAAATGACGTACGTCTAAGTATTGTTTAGTTTGTGGCACGCAGAAAAAATTATGACAAATATAAAAAAACTCACAAAAATACATACAAACACAATTTATCGGTTAGAGCGACTTAGTAAAATTAAATATCTTAGAGAAACTGTACAACAGAATGGACTAGCGAAATTTGCAACAGATGTAAGAGTTAACAAAATGGAAGGAGCTAAAGAACACACGGCTTGGCAAAAAATATTTACAACAAGAAATGGACAGTTAGAAAAAAAATTCAAGACTATATCACAGTGGCCAAACCCGAATGTTTACATGTATGTGAAGCTAAAGAGAAGATAAATGCCTACTTGAAAGGTTGATTGTTACAAAATTAATGGGTTTAATACAAACTATGGATGTTTGGAGAATGAGAAGTAATTTAGAGATCTACGAAAATATAGGGAATACATCAGAAGTAATGGCAAAATGAAGATTAATGTTCTTTGGCCACTTCTACCGGATGAATGAGAACAGGCTAATCAAACAAATATTCATATCTTTATGGAAGAATAAATTGTAAATAGCATGGATTGCTGAACGAAAGAACTAAAACGAAACATCAACAAAACAAACAAAAAAAAAAAATCAGAAATGAATAAAACAATTATATAAAAATGACAGGAGACTAATACAGCATTTGTAACGTTTCTTACTATTTGTAAACTCTTCAATTTTTTTTGTGAAACAGACATAGGTTAATTTTCTTTATTAATGAGTCTGTTAATTTTTTTTATGTATCTAATTGCTTGTTCTAATCATTGTGTTTTTATAACTGTATGTAGTCTACAATATGCAAGAAAAATTATAAAATGGTAGTGGTGCTGAATTTTGCTTGCGTCAAAATAAATAAGTAAACACGCAGTATTTACTAAGTGCAATTTTTATTCTGAGTAGAAGAATTGGTGGGAGACATTGGGTTACGTGTTTATTAATTGCGTGACAGTATTATGTAGAATATAATTTTGTCACCATCACGACGAAGAAAATATTTTACCTCATTAATGCCTCTGCATTGTTTTTATTAATAACTTTGTATTTATGACGACCAATATGACTTGTTATAACTGTAAACATTTTGCTGTTGGCTAGATTTCTTTATTTTCCCTGAGCTGCTACGGGTATAACTAACAAGAGTAAGGTTGCCCACCAAAGGATATTAGGGTACTAAGACTCTAATACACTACACATAGAACACCAACCACTTGGAGAATGAAAAATTTGTGATCAAATGCCTTAACTCAGTGTTACAATTGATATTGTATTGAAAAAGAGCCATAGTATTGTTGTTGGCAAACAGTGTTCCAACTTTTATTGTAATATAAACAACTTGCCTTCAGGACACAGTTGCTCAGCCAGTTGCTTAAGAAGATTTGAGAACAAGACTGAAAGATTTTTAGACGATTGAGGAAAACGCACAAATTGGTTTGAGAAACGAAATTAATTTTCGAGCAGTGAAAAATGTTTTGAGCTATTTCCGTTGCTGTCTGCAGAAACTGCTGGTACGTATGTTGTAGGCCTAGTGATTAATTACTCTAGCCTCTTTGGAAAATGTGAAAATTATCTGCAAAGTTGTAAAATATTTTTTTTTTAATTTTTGACTGTCAATGGCAACATTGAAAAAACCATAAAAGAGAATTAATATGTTCATAAAATAGAATGCCACAGTAAGCTTTGTCTGCACATAGTTTGTAGATTGCTTGCGTACAATGTGTTGAGAAATTTGGCAGCCATAAACACTTCACAAAAAATGGCGTTACTACTATTCTAAGGATAGAAGTATAGGTGACTGAACATTCTATTACTATACTTCTGCGTAATTAGGTATATTCGGACTGTCAGATAAAAAACTGAAAACCAGAACATAAGCTAGGATGATTGGTGAATCACTTCGATCATGGTTCCCTTCGGGCGATTCCGAGGGATGGGAAGAACGCAAACTTAAGTTACGCGCCAAAGCTTGGAACTAAATAACAAATTTTCAGTGCTCATACGCATGAAAACGGTTCCATCAACACATACAAACAAATATATATATTTGAAGAAGTTATACAAAACTCAATAGAGATACTAATAAAAAAATTGAATTTTCTCAAATTGAAAAATTGACAAGTTTGGGATTTTTTTAAAAGCACTACATTGGAAATTAACTAGCAAATTTATTTACAACAATGTTGTCGTCAGTACAAAGAAGGTCGGATTCAGTCAGACGTCTCAGCTTTGAGCTATCAGTCACGAAAGTAGTAAGATTTTTCCATGTAAAAAATGTAGGGATGTCCCACCTTAAGATGTTATGAGACATACGCAGACATTTTCATGATGTAAAATCACCAGCTCAATTGATTTCTACGAGTGAGTGAGAGATTTTGTTCAGTGCTAACATACAGGTCTTAAGTGTTGGTGAAGAGGTGAGTATGGAGCGTGCCAGGATGAAAGGACGGGGAGAAATGTGAGATTCTTGATAAAACCTGTTGGCCAATGGCATAGTCTGGGCAATGCAAAAATTCTGGGACCGAACCTGCCGGGAATCAAACCCAGATCCACTTGGTAGGAGGGGAATTATCTGACCATTCGGCCACCGCTGTCCCCTTGTTTTCTATGAACAAACCACATCATGGGCATAAAATGAATGAATATCAGCAGTGTAGAACATAGGTATTCATACTCATAAAATTAAAAATAAAAAAATTACGAACATTTAGCACCCTAGTATAAAAAAAACTGCTCATGGGCAAGTATAAATTAAGTCAGAACATGTTGAATCACTTGTCACTCCATTGAATATGCTCGAGTGATGCAACAATTCGTCCGACAGGAAGAAAAACTCATTGAATATTCATGGTTAGTCATCAGAATATTAATTACAGGATTACTGCCACCTACTTCTGTTCAACACACAAACTCTTCACATACAAAAAATATCCAGCAAAGCAATGTACAGACAGATACTGCTGTCAATTTTCCTTAGGAGACGCTGTCACATTTTGCAACCAAACACCTTACCGGTAATTCATTCCAGCTGTTATTCAGTACATTATCGGAAAAAGATTGTGTGTTATAATATTTTCTTACTTAAATATTTTTTCCACACAAACTGATGTGATAATCACAGGGTGAGATATCTTCTACAAATTTATGTTAAGTGCACCATACAAAGTCAAATGATTGCCAGGATTGTGGGAGGGGGAAAGGGGAAGGGAAATAAAAAACTATTACTACTGATTACGAGTTCTAACTACCCAGAGCCCTCTGGCATACGTAAGGATAGGGATATTACATGTTAAATTATATTCAGTGACGCTCAGTCATTTTTAATATCACTTTCGGACAAAAACAATTATCTGCGCTGAGAAGAGGTGAATTTTGCTACAGAAATAAAAATATAGGAAAAAAAATTACGAGACACTTTTTTCAAGAGTATTTTGGGCACGGAACATTTATTTGTTCATAGTTTTCAGCTTATTGAAAAATTAGTCTAAAAGATCCTATGACAATGTACCGTATCAAAATGAATAAAAACATCACTGGTGGGAAATATATAGATACGACAGGTACTGAGTTTCACACATTCATAAGTATTAGAAATTACTGGGTGTTTATAAACACAACTGCCAAATTATGTTTGTTAGTGACGATTTTGTGTTTGAATTTGAATATAATGTGCACACATTTACGTGATGCATAACGGCATAAATAAGAGTTGATGCACAGAATCACACATTACATAGATGTTAACTCGCAGGTATTTGTAATAACGAAGACTACTACTGATTACAGTATTAATTCAACACCTGTGTATTTAGTAAGTAGATATTGTAGGTAACATTTTTCGGGAGCAGTGTTGGGTAGATGTAAACACTGAACAATCCTACCTAAACAAAAGCACATGCCATTGTTTATGTTAAAATTCAGCGGAAATACACAAACTGGCTGAAAATAGAAATTTAGCAAGGCTTCTTTGAATGCTCACTTTATCCCAAACCACCAATATCATTGTTCGCACAAATGTTGCAAGGTAGGCAGCAAAGTTGAAAGGAATTTTGTGAATGTTGAAAATTGTTCCCATTGCAAAAATATTTCAAAGATAAAGTAGCTACTGAAAGACAACTTGGGCACCAAAAATTGAATTACAAATAAAATGTTAACTGTATCACTACACCAGATTTCTAGTTTTTGGTGTTACTCTCCTTACAGTGACATCTAACATTCTACATTGCAAACACTCTTTACTAATTTCTGGAAAAACAGTTACAAAACACTATGTAAGAATACTGAAACTGAAAGCAATAAAATTAATGAGAGGGTATAAAATAATGACTGGTACCCAAACTCAAATTTATAAACTGCTGTAATTTATGACATAACTACTACTGTATCTTGAATCTGCATAAGCCAGTTAACCTAATATCTCATGCTCTACAAAATGGTGTTTTATCTACTCACAACCCTAGGAAGAGTATTTATTAGTTATAAAGCAGTCTAATAAAATTTATTTTTTGATTAAGCTAAAGAAAGTAATCCAGTTTCTTGTGACAAGCAATAAACAATAACAGCTAGAGACAAGTGGATAAAACATGCTGTAGCCTACAAATTAGGTTTCACAAATAAGCAATGTAAGGGGAGCAGAGAAAAATATAAATACCTAAGAATTCATATTTTCCAAAATAAATGTTTGAAGTCACGTACGCATATCCAAAGTTCCACAAGCACTGAGTCAGCCTTTTCTTACAAAGTTAAATCACAAACAAAGAAAAAATTGTACTGTTGGTCTCTCAAGTATACTTCAAAGAAATGTAATTACGATCTAACTCTCAAAACATTAATTACTACAACTATCACTACTACTACAACCGCACTCCCCCCCCCCCCCCCCCCCCCCCCCCCCCAAACAACCACTACTACTACCACTACTACTGCTACCATTGCTGCTGATACTACTACTATGCGTGATTGAACCCTGAAGGATCACACAAAGTTTTACGATTCAACTTTTACCAATCGGCTCTTATTTTTCTTCTCCATTCATTTATTTTCTTTCATCAGATCTCTTAACAACTTTGCTCACTGACTGCACTGTCCATCTGTAAACTTTTTGTCTATATGTGTTTCTGTCTAAAATTTCCAGTGTATGTAAGTTAAGTCATAATGTAAGATATTTTATGTGAAAGGTAAACTCTTAAAGAATTTTATACATGGTGTTGGCAGGTAGTTGTGGAAACTCCAGATAAAAAAGCACATACTGTAGTAGCTTGTTTCAAGACACCACACTTCTAAAACAGTATAGTAAAGCTGTATATGAGATTCTCAAAGAGAACGGTTATTTGTGCAGTGCAGAACATTTGGGCCAACATGGCATGAAGGAAGACAGTCAACAGTGCGGGAGAAATTATTAAGCATAGAGACGGAAGTCTACCGATCGAGCAAGTATGACATCAAACATCCCTCAGCCAACAGCAAGGAAAAACCTTCCTAAACTGTTCAGAAAAAAGCCATATAAATTTTAGATGAAGCAAACTGTAAGCCACGAGGGCAAATTACTCTAACTGCAAAACCACCAGAAAGATGACAATTGCAGCAGCAAATTGATCATCGGCAAGGAAACAACACTTCATCTTTCAGGAGAGATCAACTGACAATACACACACATATGAGGAACAGAAAATTCACACGGACATTAGAACATGTCCAGGATTCACCAAAAATTGTTCTGTGCTGTGTCCAATAAGACTGCCACCAGTGCGACTCTTGAGAAGCTGCAATTGAATTGTGGCTCACTTCCCAACTGGAAGCTGACAGCACGTATTTCATCTTCCAACAAGATAGTGGCTATCCACAGTTACAAAATTTTGTATGAGGTTACCTATATGAAATGTTGACATGTCGTTCTATATGGATAGGATGTGTAACGGCTACTGACCAGATGCGACTACAGTTGCCACAGTAAACTCCGGACTTCATGATCTGTGATTTTTTCCTTGTGAAGTTTGTTAACACATATTTTTATGTTTATCTACCACACAACCTCAACGGCTTGTGATACTGTAGCAGTTCTTAAAGTCACACCTGATATCCTGGCTCACGCCTGGGCAGAAATGAACTGCAGGTTATGCACAAGTCATGTGACGAAGGGTCGACACACAGATCATTTAGGCTTATCATACATGCATAAAGAAAACTTTGAGAGCTTGTATTTCACAGTGTGTCATTATCACGTGTTTCTTAACCACTTACATGTACCAACTTTTCGAAAAGTTTCACAGCCTTATAACTACCCTGTAGAACAGAATAAGGTAGAAAGAAAAGAAAGGAGAGCAAAATACATGCCTAAGGTTGTTACAAAAACAAGACAAGAGCCCTACAGCAGTAAACAACTCACCACTCCTTATTGTCACTACCCATCAACTTGCGAGTCTCCTCCTCCTCAGAAACGGCTGGCGGCTGGTACGAGATCTCCGACACTGGAGCATACTGCGCAGTCACAAGAAGATCGGTCGAAGGATTCAATGTTAAAACCTGAAATGAAATGTTTTTAACACATTTAACTTAGCTTGGCTACAGAAACTGCATTGAACTTGGGTTTAATGCAATTCTGAAGTGAACAGGCGCCCATAAAAACAGGTACTGTAGGTAGAGTTTACGCTTCGGAATTATCCCCCATATTCAAAGTTTTTTTAACCTTTTTTTTGTAAATTTCTGGAATAATCACGTCAAATTCGTAACTAACTTATAACCAAAATTCTGTTTACATCGCAATAAAGGCATGATAACTGAAATGTAGGCCAGTTAGCCCACTGAGAATGGGAACCAAATCGAAGGGTATTCTGGTACACTGTCTAGCTTTTGCCGATGACATTGCCATTCTGTCAAATAATATAGAAACTTCCAGGGTTCAAATTGAATTACTAAAGTAAATCGCAGAACCAACTGGCCCGCAGATATCTTTTGAAGGGGGAAAAAAAAAAATGACGAACATCAAAGACGCCTCACAAAAACTCGGGACAAAATACAGGGACATCAGCTGAGTAGGAAAGTTAAAAGTACCTGGGTGAGATCATCATGCAAAATGGATTGGACAAGGAAGCACTGAGAGAACGAATACGCAAACTTGAAATAGCCTGCCAAACATCGCGCACGATATACAACAAAAAATACCTTTCACAAAATACTAAGATACGTCACTATGAAAGTTCTAAGGCCAGTACTTATATATGCAGCTGAAACCTTATCCCTAAATGCCAATAAAGAACTCCTCTAAGAACTAGAGAAAAAAGAGCACAGAATCATTAGAGGGATCATGGGATCCAAGTAGCCTACAAGATGCCGTCCACCAAAAAAGATCAAATACGGAAGTTTATAGCAAAGTGGAAAAAATTAGAGATACAATTTGCAAAAGACAGACACGATTTTACGGGCACCTAAAAATAAAATGGACGGAAACATGTTAACTAAGAAGATTTTTCACTTTTTTTATTCAAACCCCAAAATCATGATGCCCTGGTTTAGAAACACCAAGGAAGACCTCCAACTGCTACAATTCAAACCCGAAGATGCCTTTGGTAGAGATCCCTTCTGCAAGAGGATATTGACGAACAACCTAGACCGAGATGTGCAACAGAAGAAGAGGCCCGGTGCCCCTTGGACAGAGGAGCGTAAACAGGCCCTCTCTCAAAGAATGAAGATATTTTGGGCTCAAAAGAAAGCAAATTTCACTGTAAAATGTAACAAGATTTAACATGGTCTCTAGATGGCCCCAGTTGGAAAGGTGGGGGAGGGAGGGTTTATAAAAAAAAATAAACTACACCAAGTGATTAAAAGAATAAAAAGTTGTCATTTCCAAGTTAATTTTTTACATTTCAGTAATTTATTACTTAAGTAAACACTTAGTAGTTATGGTCCTTTTATAACTCTTACAATTATTTTCCTTTTCATAAAACTTTTTTCATGGATTTAATTTGTTTAAAACACCAAAAAATAACTTAATTTAAATCCAAATACGTACAGGGAATATATGTTTATAAACTTTGCAAAAAATTTACTAGGAAAAGTCATGATAGTCAATCAGCTAGAACTCTTGCCTTCTGTTAAAGTGATCCGGGTTAGAGTCCCAGTATATTTTGTGATCCGTACAATTATCCGCTTCACTGCACTGCAGAACTGCCCTCAACTCACATTAAGTTATATTAATATTTTTCATTCATAACGTTCTTGTTTAATTGTCTTTATGTTACTTATCAATTATCAGTCGTCTGAATAATTAATGTAGTCAAAGGAAAATGCACAACAACTGAATTTACTTCACTGGAAGTGTTTCAGAGTTGTTATACTGTAGTTTGTCTTAATTATAATCGCAAGGGAAAATTTTTGGTGTTCGGTTCTTTGCAGGATCAATTCCGAATCACGTAGTCATCGGGTCGAGACAATTCCAGAGTTCGTTCCAAATTTTCGGCAAAGTTATTGTTTAAATAACAATACCGTGTGTGAAAAACTATTACATCTAAAAGAGTTTTAGTATGAGACCATAGTCATCTCCATAATCATAGTAACTCCAGAAAGTTTTGCACATGTAAAACGTACATTATTAACACTTGACGTTGTGTGTAAAATAACACTTTATGAATTGTTGTTAACAGTTAGATCAGGTACAAACTTAGATGCAGACAGGGGAAAGTTATATTTTCCACATTCTTGGATAATTTAAAATTTTAGTGTTACACATGTTATAAAGGCTATGACTGTTTATCCTATACAGACATCATATTGTATGTTGAGAGAATTGGATTCCATAAACATGCTAACGAAAATTGGAGCCATAACAGAGATAAAATGTTAACAACCATCACATCCCTTGCGATTATTATGATTGTAAATGATAATGTATTAAATTCCACCCAAGAAAAATTATATATATAAAAGTGGTCATACCACAGCGCACCATAACACATTATATAAATTTATTATTTAATATTTATATTTATTATTTATAAAAGTGACTATTTATTAAGTTGCTGAACATATATTTTTTCAATTACTACTTTTTACTTCATTATTTATTTTGTATTTACGTTAGTTTGAGCTGCGTTTACCTCATTTTTAGATTATTTTGGGCCATAAGTTATTGTGTTTGTTTTTTATTGAAACTAATTAGGCCTACTCAAATTATTATTTTGTTTGTACTAGTAATTAGCTTCTGCAATGGACAACGTCCAGGAAAACTTTCAACTGGATTCAATAAAGTTATATTTTTAAATTTTTCATTCAAAGTTTATGCTAAGAAAATTTTAATAATTCTAAAAATGGTAGGCCTATATCCTGTGTTTAGATACTGTTTAAATAGCACAAATTTGGACCTTTTAATTTTTGTGACAAGGATCACAGGACCGTTTTCATTAGGAGGTAGGGACGCGCTTGTAAGGCGCCACATTCTAAGGTCGTCCCACCCAACTTTACGAACAAAGCTACGGTACGCCAATGGCTACACGTTCAAACATACATCCAAACTACATGAGAAGGCTTAATATAATCTTACAGGCAATGACTACACAATGTGGACTCTTAAAGACTCTTTGTGCTCATTACACTTAACACAAAATACAAAATGTGCACATGGAAAGACTCAACTAATACAAAAACACACAATTTTTTACAGTGTGGTAAAACTCAATTCATGAGAGACAAAAAATTACTCTACTAATATAAAATAATAAATCACTTCACTGTAATATGTTTAACTGTTTAAAGAATGTCAAAAGTTTGTTTACTCCAGACTAACATTTAACCTCCTTATCTTATCTACTTCAGTGTAAGCTACCAAATACTTCAAACACTACTATAGGCTCTTATAACTAATGTTTACACAGGCATCATTTGACAACAGTCTAGACTTGGAACAACACAGATTACATCAAGAATGAAATATCATTCCACTTTAGATAACAAGGCCTAACAAACAACTCGAGTTTCACCGGTTTCAAATTTCCACGTCTGATGCATGGGAATAGAGGTTTTCATAGTCCTTACCTAAGGGACTTGAGGCGTGACCCTAAAATTAACTTTTTGATAATAAGAAATAATAGCCTATGCATGCCTCTTGCTTTGCACTTTACAAATTCCTGAGTGACAGTAGTCTAAAAACTAGTTTTAGGTATTTTGAGAGGCCTGAAAATCATGTTTCTAAGAAGCCTTTTTTAATTTTTGAAAACATAGAAGCATAGTTTTACGAGTGTGTTCTTTTCATAGATAAACATAATATGAATAAATTAAGCGGTTTTGCATAAAAAGAATACGTGTGACACGCTACAACACCATCCATGTGCCAGGCGAGGACTAAAGTGAAGTCCATTAGCTCACTGAAATACTTGAATAAATATTTATGAGTGCTCTATTTTCTCGAGTACTAACCAATGCAAGTCTTTTTGAACTTAATTTTTACAGTATGTGTACAAAATGTCACATGTAATATGGTAGGTATGTTTAAAGGTAAGTCTAGCCCATACAAAAAATGCAGAAACAATATTAATTACAAACAGGTTGGTTACAGAAATATTACCACCAAATTATAAGCTTTGGTAGGCCCCCACATTATTAACTCACAGGAATATTGATGTCCTGAAAAAACACCACTTAAAGTAACCATAATGAACGGCCATTAACAACAATGTTGATGGCAAAAATGCAATTGACATTGCTATAGTAATTCCATTTTTATCAACTTACTTTCATGTAAGCCACTCAAGAATGGGTCAGCAAAATAATGTTATCAACTGTGTTGATAACAGTTATTACTTAAAAAGGTTGCTATTAATTTGTAATTTTGTTGATCGAAAATGTTTTCAAAAAACACTGATAACCAATATTATTAAAAATTTTAAGCATTTATACACCAAATGTTTGTAACTTTGTTAAAATTACATGTTATTATCACTATAACTACTGGTTTAAATGTAGTTTTAGAATTTTCAATTAGGTATATAATAAGTTAATAAAAAAATTGTAGGCCTACTGAATCTACAGCCAAAATCTAAGAATAAATTTTATACACATTACCTGATAGAGAAATGGGAAACTATATTGCCAGAGTCATAGACATGCTGGCTACAATTTGCTGCAAATATGATGGCAGCTTGAATTAATTTTTTTCGGAAAATGGATGTAAAATGAACCCGGGAGCTTTCAACTAACTTTAAGAGCGCCACTTGCCTGCGTGTAAGAGACTCGGAAGAGACGGAGCTATAAGGGTAACTTTATTTATTTATAAAAAATGTTAATAACATTTGTAGCCAACATCTTGTTGAAAACATTTGCTAGCAACAAAAGTCATGAATTTCAGAAACACGTTAATGTTAATAACTTCGTCACCAACACTGTTGATAACATTATTTCCCCGATCCATTCTAGGGCGCTCTACATCAAATGACGTTAGCAACAAATGTTACTAGCAATGTTATCAGCAGTGCTGTATGTATTTTTCTCATCAACATTGCTATTAACTTCCGGTCATCATTCTTACATCTTTGTCAGTAACATTGGTGTTTTAAGCAAAGTTAATAACACATTTGCTATCAACATTGCTATAAAACAGTGTACCACTGCTTGGAATTTGTTGATATTTTAGTAACTAACATTTTGTAATGAACACTGTCACTGTTATTTTTCCAGTGTAAACTGGGCTTGAGAAACAGAGTTTTTAAGCAGAACGGTGTCTAACAAAGACATTCCGTCCCTTTCCGAAGTGTGTTTTCCTTTTCACCTACTGGCAAAATGGGTACATGTGGAATAGTTTCATAAAAATTAGTATTTACAAACACTCTGCATTTTAAGCTCCTGGTAGGCACCGCACATAAGGACACTGTCCCCGAGAGCCCTTGGAGTGGACATGCATATGGAATTACATGCTAAATTATATTTGCTGGGGCTACTTGCCTTTCCAGATATCACTTTCCAACAAAAGCAGTTTTTTTTATTCAGCTGAGGGAAACATTGCTACATGATTAAAAATATGTAAACATATTTATGAGTATGTGTTTTTGAGTATTTTTAAAGAATAAAAAATTATTGTTTGTTACAAAGTTTTCATGTTATAAAAAAAATCACTCTAAAATTTCCTAAATATCTGCTGCACCAAAATAAAAAGTCAGATGTGGCATAGGACTCGAGGGTAGACTACACCTTTACAAACGCTCGACTTTCACCATCCTGAACGTTTTTCTTTGCACAAATTAATTTGTTTTCTTCCAAATACATTGAATACAGTAGCCTACACAAGAATACTTTTTGACTAATATGTGCCAACAAGAACCGGTAATAACAACTTTTAGTTTACATGTACATGTATATTATTGAGAAGATGTTACTGTACCAATATAAAGCAGCACTACAAGGTGCTGCATCCAAAAAATACAGAGAGACAAAGCCCAAACATTGATCTGCTGCAGCCATCAATTCAGTCTCAACACGGTTTATAATTCACAAGAAAAATGAGGGGTGGGGAGTGAGGAGCTATATTTTCCCAATACATTTAAATCACGATACCATAATCCAATACATGATAAAATCTGTTAAGCTATTTAGAAGTAGGCCTAATTAAGTTTTTTTTTTTGGAATTGATGTGAGAATTTCTTAAAATGGAAGTATCTATTTTATTTGATATTTTAAGTTACAATATAGTAGGGCTAGAAGTATTAGTTTGAAAGGCACAAATAAAACTTATTGATGGCCCTTAAATGTGTCGGGGGACCATTATGGAAACAAAATAGGTAGGCCTAGACCACGGTCGTAGAAGAACAGGTCTGGACACTCGCCTGGAAACTTGACCCCCTTGTTGTTTGGCTGTAGTTCACCAAGTTACCGAGAATATTGTGTTATATTGGCGCTGATGTTACGGCGGTCGGACTAAACTCCGCCCACTTCCTTTCCGCTAAGATAAACAATTTATCAAAACGTATTTTTTATCAATTTATGAAATGCTTTCTTCGCTCACAAATTTAAGAAAAGGCTCTAGCAATCTTTATTTACTTTACAAATTTAACAATGGAAAAAAGTTGACGGAGTTTGAGTCCGACC